>JAFBJY010000130.1:0-147422 GCA_016801885.1 Toxotes chatareus | reverse complement strand
GTGTTTCTGGGAGAACCTCCCTAGTGTTTCTGGTTTGTCCCCTGTTTGTCTGTGTTCTTGTGTCTGTGTGTGTAGGCCTGGGTGTGGATGACTTACTTTGGGTTTCCCTCAGAGCTCCTGCTCACCTGTCTGCAATCACCTCATCAGCCACACCCTCAGCCTGCAGTGTATTAACAGCACTTCTTCTCTCCCACCATGTTGTCAGTTCACAGTAGTGTTAATACTCCTGTTAATGATAATGTTTGATGTGTGCAGGTGGATAAAGCTCAGTGTTGATTAAATGGAGAAGATGAATTCTCCCCTCACCTGTGTCTGTGACACAGAGTCTGACACTTCACATAAATTCTACTAGTGAAGACAATAAACAGTGTGTGTCCCACTGCTGATCACTGTAAACCTCCATTTCTGTCAGGAGGACATATGAACTGGATTCTCTCATCCTGTCGTCTTTTTGCTTTTCCTTTACCTTCAGTAGCAACTTTCAAATACACTTTAACATATTCAATTCAATTCAATTCAATTTTATTTATATAGCGCCTTCCACAATCAAAATTGTCTCAAAGCGCTTTACAGAGACCCAGAGCCTGGCCCCAGGGCAAGCACTTAAGGCGACAGTGGCAAGGAAAACTCCCTTTTAACAGGAAGAAACCTTGAGCACAACCTGGCTCAGATGGGGGACCCTCCTGCCGATGGCCGGGCTGGGTGAGAGGAGGAAAAGGAGGAAGATAGGACAGCTAGGAATGGAGGAGAGGGGGAGAAAGACATGCAGCATAATACAGACAATGTGGGTCAGTATTTACATTACAGTTAGTGAACAGTTATTTGATAATGTGTGCTCAGCAGATTAGAATTATGAAACAGAGCACGGAGGCAAAAAGCTGTCATGACTGGTAATTATTTACATTACAGTTTGCAAAGAATATTAATCCAATATTTATCTGTAGCAGAATGGAACATTAAACATGTTAGAAATAGATCATTGTAAACAATAAACAGCAGCAGGTGGGTGGAGCCAGGACCATAGGACATGCAGCTCCGGAGACAGAGGTACCTGCAGAAAGGTACAGAGAAAGAGAGACCAGAGAGAAACAAACACAGGACTACGGGACAGAGAGGACACAGAGTTAATGACATGTAATAAAGGCTAATAAATTTGAGAGTGGGTCTGAGGAGAGAAAGAGAAAGAAGAAGAAGTGCGCAGTACATCATGGGATGTCCCCCAGCAGCCTAGGCCTATAGCAGCATAACTAGGGGATGATTCAGTTGCCTGAGCCAGCCCTACTAAGGGCTATATCCTTAACTGTAACAGTGTCTATAGAGATAATTGTGACTAACTATAAGTTTAATGAATAACTAGGACTGTAACTACAACTAATTATAAGCTTTATCAAACAAGAAGGTTTTAAGCTTCGTTTTAAAATTAGAGAGGGTGTCTGCTTCCCGAACCCAAACTGGCAGTTGGTTCCATAGGAGAGGGGCCTGATAGCTAAAGGCTCGGCCTCCCATTCTACTTTTAGAGATTTTGGGAACCATAAGCAAACCTGCATTCTGGGAACGAAGCAATCTGTTAGGATGATATGGTACTATCAGCTCTTTGAGATATGAAGGAGCCTGGCCATTGAGGGCCTTATATGTAAGGAGAAGAATTTTAAAATCAATTCTGGATTTTACAGGAAGCAAATGAAGAGAAGTTAGTACAGGAGTAATATGATCTCTCTTGCTAATTCCAGTCAGTACTCTCGCTGCAGCATTTTGGATCAGCTGGATGCTTTTTAGAGAGTTAACTGGACATCCTGATAATAGGGAATTACAGTAGTCCAGCCTAGAAGTAACAAAAGCATGGACTAATTTTTCAGCATCACTCTGCGACAGAATGTTCCTAATCTTACTGATATTGCGCAGGTGAAAGAAGGCGGTCCTAGAGACTTGTTTTATATGTGAGTTAAAGGACAGATCCTGATCAAAAATAACTCCAAGGTTCCTCACAGTCATACTGGAGGCTAAATTAATGCCATCCAGAGTAACTATATGATTAGATAAACTGTTTCTGAGGTGTTTGGGACCAAACAAAATAACCTCAGTTTTGTCTGAATTCAGAAGAAGAAAGTTACAGGTCATCCAGGCCTTTATGTCTTTAAGACATGCCTGAAGTATGGCTAACTGATCTGTTTTGTCTGGTTTCATAGATAAATATAGCTGGGTATCATCCGCATAGCAATGGAAATTTATTCCATGCTTCCTGATAATATTGCCTAGGGGAAGCATGTATAAGGTGAACAGTATCGGTCCAAGCACAGAACCCTGTGGAACTCCATGACTTACTCTGGTATATATGGAGGATCATCATTAACATGAACAAACTGGTATCTATCTGATAGATATGATTTAAACCAGCCTAGTGCTGTTCCTTTAATCCCAATAACATGTTCCAATCTTTCCAATAGGATATTATGATCAATGGTGTCAAATGCAGCACTAAGATCTAGCAGGACAAGTATAGAGACGAGTCCATTATCTGATGCTATAAGAAGGTCGTTGGTAACTTTCACCAGTGCTGTCTCTGTGCTATGATGAACTCTAAATCCTGACTGAAAAACTTCAAACAAACCGTTCCTATGTAGATGGTCACACAACTGAGATGCAACAGCCTTTTCAAGAATTTTAGAATTAAAGGGGAGATTGGATATAGGTCTATAGTTTGCCAAAATGTCAGAGTCCAGAGAAGGCTTTTTAAGTAAAGGTTTGATAACTGCAACCTTAAAAGCCTGTGGAACATATCCTGTAACCAACGAGAGATTTATCTGATCTAATATGTGAGTGCCAATCAAAGGCAACACATCTTTAAGAAGTCTGGTCGGGATAGGATCCAAAAGACATGTTGATGATTTAGATTTAGAAACTATTGAAGTCAATTCAGCTAGATCTATGGGAGAGAAACAGTCTAACGACAAATCAGGACTGGCAGACAATTCTAAAGATGCTGTTCTAGACATACATCATTAACAGTTGTAGGCAGGATGAGATGGATTCTGTCTCTAATGTCTACTATTTTGTTGCTAAAGAAGCTCATAAAGTCATTACTAGTGAGAGCTAGAGGGATGGATGGTACAACAGAGCTATGGCTCTTTGTCAGCCTGGCTACAGTGCTGAAAAGAAACCTAGGGTTGTTCTTGTTTTCCTCTATTAATGATGAGTAATAGGCAGTTCTTGCCTTACGGAGGGCTTTTTATACATTATAAAGCTGTCTTTCCAGGCTAGGCGGAATTCCTCTAAATTAGTGGATAACCATTTCCTTTCCAGCTTTCGTGATATCTGCTTTAAAGTACGTATTTGTGAATCGTACCATGGAGCTTCCTCTGATTACTGACCTTCTTTTTCAAAGGGGCAACAGAGTCAAGGGTTGAACGCAATGAAGCAGCAGTATTATAAACTAGATAGTCTATATCTGCTGGAGTAAAGTTTAGGCCATTGCCCTCTGTAAAACTGGCACATGGCAGCGGAGATAATAAAGATGGAATAGCTTCCTTATATTTGATAACAGCATTATCAGACAGAAATCTACAGTAGTTAATTTTTTTCCCAGATGCTGTGCAGTTCATTATTGTAAATTCGAATGTTACTAAAGAATGATCAGATAAAACAGGGTTCTGTGGGAATACTGTCAAATATTCAGCTTCTATGCCATAGGTTAGTACAAGATCAAGGGTGTGATTGTGAGTTGGTTTGTTAACATTTTGCAAAAAGCCAATTGAGTCTAATACTGAATAGAAAGCAGTCTTAAGGCTGTCATTGTGGGTATCAACATGAATATTAAAGTCGCCCACTATAATTACTCTATCTGTACTAAGCACTAAATCAGATAAAAATTCAGTGAATTCAGACAAAAACTCTGAGTAAGCAGCAGGTGGACGATACACCACAGCAAATAGTACTGGTTTTTCTGTCTTCCAATTTGGATGTGAGAGGCTGAGGATAAGGCTTTCAAATGTACTATATTTCGGCTTAGGTCTAGGATTAATTAATAAACTTGAGTGGTAGATTGCTGCCACTCCTCCTCCTCGGCCTGTGCCTCGAGGAATGTGATAATTAATATGACTAGCAGGGGTTGACTCATTTAGACTGACATACTCTTCCTCCTGCAGCCAGGTCTCAGTCAGACAGAATAAGTCAATCTGCTGATCCATTATCAAATCATTCACTAACAGAGATTTAGACAAGAGAGATCTAATGTTTAATAGCCCACATCTGATTGTGGTGTTTTTAGGTTCAGATGCTTTTGTAGTATAAATTTTTTTGAGGTTTTTATGAATAACACCTCTTGCATTTTTTAATTTATGCACTTTTTGTTGACGGGGAGCAGACACAGTCTCTATAGGGTAAAGGGAATTGTTAGAATGGTAGGAATAATAAGAATCATGAGAATCATGGGTGGGTGACAGCTCTAGAGAAACTGCAGAGAAGCGTGTAGGACTGCAACTCTGCCTCCTGGTCTCAACTCTGGGTTGTCATGACTTTGGTTTTCTAATGAAATCTGTCATATTTCTAGATATGAGAGCTGCACCATCCAAAGTGGGATGGATGCCGTCTCTCCTAATCAGACCAGGTTTTCCCCAAAAAGTTTTCCAGTTATCAATGAAGGCCACGTCGTTTGCTGGACACCACCTAGACAGCCAGCGACGGAATGAAGACATCTGGCTAAACATGTCATCACTGGTCAAATCGGGCAGGGGTCCAGAGAACACACGGAGTCCGACATTGTTTTGGCAAAGTTACACCGACTCCACATTAATTTTAGTGACCTCCGATTGGCGTAATCGGGTGTCATTACTGCCGACGTGAATAACGATCTTACCAAATCTACGTTTATCCTTAGCCAGCAGTTTTAAATACGATTCAACGTCGCCCGCTCTGGCCCCAGGAATGCATTTAACTATGGTCGCTGGAGTCTCTAACTTCACATTTAGCAAAATGGAGCTGCCAATAACCAGAGTTTTTTCCTCAGCGGGTGTGTCGCTGATTGGGGAAAATCTGTTTGAAACATGAAGCGGTTGATGGTCTGTCATACTTTATTTTTAGGCTTTGGTGGGGATGCTACGCGTTTTGAGACAAGAAAAGTGTACCATGGGCCTTTGCTTTCTTTCCCAAGAGACAGCTTGACTAGTGGCATTTCACACAGTGTTCCTTTGTTTTTGGCAGAGCAGTGCATGATGGGTGGATCCAACAAAGCGCGCGTTTGCACGTACGCCGCAGCCTATCTGCAGCAGTGTTTGTGTCTTTTTCAGCCATTAACGTAACAGACAAAGGGAGCTGATGCTCAAGGCACTGAAATGTGGGATTATGCATTGTAGGCACCGTCAGCCAGAGTGCTGTGCCTGGTGACCACCACCACCCGCTCTCTTCCAACTGCAGCTCATACTTACCTGGTAGGGGAGATACTATGATCAACAAGGTGGTTCACCCAGGGTGAGGCTCAGCCATTGCACTCCGGCTGTGCTGACCCCTCTGAATTCCCCAAATGTGGGAATCTCGACTGCATAATTTCTGGTAGTGGGGATCATGTTCAAGCTCTCCCCTGATGCGCATGCGTGTAGAAGAAAACACAATGTGTCAGGAATGCCCATGTGCTAACCTGTTGAAAACTCTCCATTTTGTGAAGTGGCTTTGTTGATTTGGAGTTATATGTCAGCTTTTTGCAGTCTGTCCACAAAGCGGCAGTGTTGTTCTCCAGAAGCTCTCTGGCGTATGCTACAGAGTGGCGTGTTTAGTCATGACAATTACCCGTGTTCCCATTGGAATTGGGGAAGTGGGCGTGGCCTTTCCATGACAAAATGAAGTGTGAGCTCTCCTGTCCGACTTTGCTGCTTGTTTGTGGAAGAAATGTGTGCTAGATGTTGTTCTAGTATGCTTTATTTCTAGGCTTTGGTGTGGAACAGCAATGAGTTGAAGCTATTTTTTGGCGGCTTTGCCGTATGGCTGAGTCTTTTGAGTTGGTGAAAAGTCAAACATCTTTGTATAGCGGCAGGAAAAGTACACAGCTGACAGATGGGCGGAGTTGCTAAGTGGCGGCAATTGATAAGCTGGCTTACAAACGGGACACCGTGACAAGTGACAGTTGTACCAAGAGCTTGATTTGGACGTCAAACGCTTGGGCCTCATCGCTTCTCTGCCTTTTGGCTAAGATCAAGTGTAGTATCTGTTCTTATCAGTTTAATATCTGATATGTCCCTATATGGGGATAATGTATTAAACCCATTTTTAGAAGAGGGAGCTGAAAAGGGAGCTTGCTCCGCTCACTCCACACATCGACCTGGCATTGCAGTGCCGCCGGAAACGGTGCACCTTTCTCTTGCTTCGTAGAAAATCAAGCTCTGACACAAATGTTTAGTTAGGAGTCAAACTTTTACAGTGGCTGAAGGAAAATGCGGCTAAGTTTTTATCAAGGGAATTGTGCACAACCAGTCAGTTGATTTACTGATATCACCCAGGGAAGCCCGCTCAACAACACAGTGCACTTCAGCTACGATGATTGGTCGCGGACTCCCTGAAGACGCCTGATCATTTCCCAGACTTTGTAGTCTCCATGTAAAAAGCCAGGCCTGGATTTTCACGCTGGAGGAGGGGGGGGCAATGGAGGGAGGCTGGGATTTAGCACGCGGCAAGCCAAGGGAGGCGTACCGCGACGGTGGTAGCTGGGACGACTAGGGTCCTCAGCTGCTCTCTGAGACAGGCCTGTTCTGACTCTTGTTTCTTTTCATAACGCACAAGTCTTTCGCCTTTTACTAAAGACTTCCGTGGAGAGGAACATAATGAGTTGAAGTTATTTTTTGGCTGGTTTGGCCTTATGGCTGAGCCTTTTGAGTTGGTGAAAAGTCAAACATCTTTATAGAGCGCCACAAGTGTGAGCTCCCTGTCCGACCTTGCTCTTTCTTTCTTGGAAGAAATGTGTGCTAGATGTTGTGATTTGGCTGGTATACTTTATTTTAGGCTTTGGTGGGGATGCTGGCGTCTTTTTATAACCACGTGGGGCTTTCTTTCCCAAGAGACAGCTTGACCAGTGGACACTGTGTTCCTTTGTTTTTGGCAGGCAGTGCATGATGGTGGATCCAAGAAAGCGCGTTTGCCTTGCGCACCGCACCTATCTGCAGCAGTGTTTGTGTCTGTACTTTATTTCGATTTCACGAAGCAGGTTATGTGGAAATTCTGAGTATGTTAAGCCTGAAATGAGGGAAACCCAGAGTTAACCGTTTCAATAAGGGAGGTAAATTAACCCCGAGATAGGGGTAAGTCAAGGAGTAAGTTAAGCCCATTTCATAAAGCGAGGTAACTCGTACTCGGAGTCTGTTACCATGGTAACTTAGTCTGTGAACATAACCTGGTCGGGAGCAGGTTTTATTCCAGAAACCCAGAGTTTGTTTCCTCCTCCCCTGGAGTACATGAAAGCTGAACCGTTTCCTTATAATTGAGTCTCCATAGAACCTGCTTAAAATGGCATGTCCCTTTCTGGAAGACCTGATTGATGAAGAAGCAAGACTGATTCGCAGAGAACTGTGATTGCGTCGGGCGAGGATTTTCCGTCCCCGACTTTTTATTTGAACGTTATCGTTTTTCGTTACAGTCACTGCAATACATTCACAACCTCATCCGCCCTCTCATCACTCACATCACCCACCGTGGACGTGCACTCACCACTGAACAAATACTTTGCATTGCTCTACGTTTTTTTGCAAATGGAAGTTTTCTTTATAATATCGGCGATGCAGAACACATAAGCAAAGCAACCGTTTGCAGGGCTATAAGAAAGGTGTGCCTCGCTCTGAAGCGGTTTTATCAGTTTTGTTGTTTTTCCGGACACAAACCTGTGAGAGCCATCAAAGAAGAGTTCCATGGGATTGCAGGTAAATAATTTTAAATGATTAATAACTTTTCTGTCAATAACATGTTGCTGTGACCTCTGGGAGCAATAATTTGAATGTCTTTTAGGATTTCCCAATGTGATTGGCTGCATTGATGGCACCCACATTCCTATCACTGCTCCTTCAGAAAATGAAGGAGATTATGTGAATAGGAAGTCCTTCCATAACATCAATGTGCAGGTACATACATTGACTACTACTTTTAAATGTCAGAGCACAAATATTTCAACTAACTTGTCTCATTTTCTGTACTGTCAAGATCATTTGTGATGCAGCACACATTATCACAAATGTGGAAGCCAAGTGGCCCGGGTCTGTGCATGACTCCCGCATATATAGAGAGTCTACAATAAGCAATAGACTGGAACGTGGTAAGTGGTCTGAAACATTGCTGTTTGTCACCGCAAAGATCTTTGTCTAATTTTTCTGAGAAAAATATCAGAAGTAAAAAATGTGACTTCACTTGCAGGAGAGATTCATGGCTTCCTTCTGGGTGACAGGGGTTACCCCTGCCAACGAAATCTTATAACCCCTTACCCAGACCCTCAACCAGGACCCCAGCAGCACTTCAATGTGGCACACTGCAGGGACGAGAGCCAGGGTAGAGATGACTATAGGCCTGTTGAAAGCCCGTTTCCAGTGCTTACGTCATCTCAGAGTAACCCCTGAGAGAGCCTGTGACATAATTGTGGCATGTGTTATTCTCCATAATATTGCAACTATTAGAGGAGAGTAACACCCTGCCCTACAAATAGAAGACCCTGAGGAGGACCCCATCCAGCTCCCAGAAAATCAGGATGGAAGGGCAATCAGAGATCTGATCTGCAACAACCATTTTCCATGTTAAATTACAGCCACACAGAATACCACACTGTCACACGTTCATTTTATTTAGTCTTCCTTATATCCTACAGACAGACAGAGACAAAGAGAACATTTTTCATATTGCTCTAATAATACATTAAATTTACCTCTGACTACACACACACCTCCAGCTTGTGTTTAAGTATCTCGATTTCCAGATCTGCCTTTTGGATCTGGCGGTCCAGGTATAACATTTCCTTGTCCGTTTTTTCGATTTGTTTAAGTAGATGAATTTTGTATAACTCCTTGACTGGTAACTGGAAATCCACAAGAATATTGTTCAACACAGTCAATTATACAGAATTAAACTCTGTTGTTCACTGAAACTCTCACTGTATTCATTTGTTCTGCAGAAGTTGATGGACCCTCTTCATGCTGTCCAGTTATGCTCTGTTAAAAAAGGATGAATATGTTAGCTTCCATGTCAATATAAATCCA
The DNA here is from genome assembly GCA_016801885.1 of Toxotes chatareus. Classification (NCBI taxonomy): domain Eukaryota; kingdom Metazoa; phylum Chordata; class Actinopteri; family Toxotidae; genus Toxotes; species Toxotes chatareus. The sequence continues at coordinate 138,207 of JAFBJY010000130.1, read as the reverse complement.
TACAAGAAAGTCACATGTACATGTAATGCTGATCTAATATGATACCTCTGAGGGTCTGTCTGTGACAGCAGACACAGTGTCCTCATGTTCATGTTCGTCATCCTTTGAAGTCAAGCATTTCATTTTGTGAACTTTATACCACTATTGGTTATGGGGTTATGGTGTGTTGAGGTACTTACAACAGGCTGGAGTTGGGCCACATGAGGCTCCAATAGGTGGAGACTTCCCTCAGAATCTATTGGATTCAGGAACAAACAGCTTTTGCATCTAAAAGAGGCTTCATAAAAAAAAACAATATAGAAGTGTGGACTTGTTACATGTTATGAAGGCACTTGTGTCCTCAGGGCTGACTGGTTCAGATGAGCTGCCCCTGGGATTCCCTCAGCCATGGGCCTTCCTGTTGTTTGGCTAAGGGCCCTCTCCTCTGCCTCTGTTAGAGGTGGTGGTGCAGGTCCTCCACCTGTTTTACGGGCCTCTGCCCTCTTTCTGTTAGCTAGGCAGGAGTCAAATGTTAACTTCACCACATTAATTAATGAAACATTACAGGGGCAGAATGTGTGAAAACATCATGCAGGACTGAAAGAGCTGTTACAGTATTCAATAAATAAATTAAAAATATAAATAAAAATTGAAAATTGAATTACAATTAAATTGAAATAGACATATCAAATGTTACCAAAGTGAGATACAACCAGGCATGTTATATTTCCAACTCACCTGATTGAATTATATTTTTATATTTCATTTTCAACTGCCTCCAAGTCCGTTTTTCGCCCCCTGGGTTGCACCTGCATGAACAGGGGGCCAACAGCATTTTTTGCATGCAATATTGCAATATTTTATGAGTGATTAAAAACAAAACTTACGCATTGACTCGAGCAGTGATTTTTTCCCATGCGTTTTCTCTATCTTTTGCCGCTGCCACTGTGTTGCTTTTTTTTTCGGAAAATATGCTCATATTCACCGTATGCCTCCATCAAAATTTCAAGCTCCAGGGGTGAAAAAAATGTTGAGCGCTTTCGTTTTGATCCCGCTTCCATGGTGAATCAAGGAATCGGGGCTCCATTGATGATGGCTTATTTATAGTCGTGGTGCACACGCTTGACTCGGAGTCAACATACTCAGAGTTGACAAAACTAATGTGAATCAGCTGTGTTGAACCAGGAAACTCAGAGTTTTTCATCTCAGGGTTTGTCAACTCAGGGTTAACACTCATACTCAGAGTTTGTTGAACCTCCTTCATGAAATCCTTGAAATGATTGTGATGATTGTTTACTGTATAAGTCCATGTAAGAGCTGCTTATTTGTTATTATTTACTAGAGGAAGTCAGGCTGCTTCCTGAACAGAGACAACTATTCACAAATGTACTCAGTGGTTTCACTGTGTTAGAGTAATAACTAAGATTTCATGTTATTCTAGTTTGGTCTCTTGAGAGTTTGCTTTTCCAGTTTTATTTTGAAGCCCCTAGCCCTTGTGTGTTGTCCTCTCTCTACTTCTTTTCTTTTCCTGTTTCCCTCCTTTTGCTGATTGTCTGTCCCGCCCTAATGTGTGTCACCTGTTGTCAATTAGCCCTAGTGTATTTAAGTCTCATTCTTCTCTTGTCTCTGAGACTGTGATTCACCAGTGTTTTGTCCAAGTCTGTTCCTGCTGTGTTCTTGCTGTGGTTGTACCTGCTTTTCTCATCCTGGACTCTGTGTTCACCTGCTGTCCTGTCCTTAGTGTTACCTGTTTCCCTGCCTTTGTCACCTCCAGGTTTAACTTTGGATTCACTTTCGTTTGTTCACCTCAAGCAAGGACTTCAAAGTTTTAAGTTTTGAACTTGAGTTTCTGAAGTTTTTCTCCTTCTTGGACGATTTAGTTGTTTAAGTTTTGTTTCCTGGCCTTGACTTTGATCCAGTGATTTTTGAGTTTAATAAAGAGGACTTTAACTGGCTCGTCCGTCCGTCCTGGGGTTTCTACACCTGTGCCTCCCCTTAGTGTTCTTGGCCACAGCAGTGACTATAACAGGTCCCTGCTGACCTCTCATTTCATATTTTTACACTGTGTTTAAATATATGACACCATGTGGACACAATATCATCTGAAAGGATTTTAAACCTCAGGATGAGGCCACTTGAAAGTTTACCCGATCCCTGGAACAACATCTGATGCTGTAGCTGATTTTCTCACCTGGTCATCTGCATCTCCAGAGCACATGTCCATCTGACCACTGCTCCCAGCATCTCTCTCCCTCTTCTTGTCTCTCAGTTCTATTTGCATTTGTGACTGAGCCTTTGAAACCCTAGCCCTTGTGTCTGTCCTCTCTGTCTGCTTCTTGTCTTTTCCTTGTTCCCTCTAAAGGCGAGAACCGTCACTGCTCACTGGTAGCACATGGTAGGACGAACCTCAGCCCTGTACCCATTCATGGTTCGCAACAAATAGTCCCCACTGTTTTTCCTGGTGAATTACACACACCACATTGGACATGTTCATACCATACCCAACCCTCAGAGTAAAACATAAAACACACTACACCAACTCTGTTATTTCAAGATGGTTTATTCCTCATGTCTTTACCAGTGCTGCTGCCATCTTGGTCTCTCCTTCTCTTTGCCCCTGGGGCCTGAACCAAACAGCTGAAGAGAGCTGCCTTGCTATATAGTGGTGGAGGAACCTGTTACATACCAGGTCCCACTGAATGGGAGGGGCGATTTTGGTTTGGCATTGATGGATGATATGATGAAGCAGGTTCATGGCATGAGTGAATTATTGAAATGATGATTGGAGAGTGTTGTGGGTTTAATGTGGGACCCGATTATGAAGATGTGAGTGACCAGAGATCTAATATTTAATGCATTGAATATCCATTGGCTGGTCTTGGAGAGGAGCTTAGGGTTTATAATGTTCCCACAACCAAGCACTCGAAGAGAGAGTGAGGGATGTAACACCCAGTAAGGTTGTGGATTTAATTTTTGTTCATTTTGCCTTGATTTCTGGTAGCTTTTTGCCTGTAAATAAATGCACTGCTCAAAATGCTATTTGCAACTCCAGCCATGATTTTTTTTTATTTCCTAAACTAAAAAGAAAACCAGTGTTTGTGTGACAATAATTCACCTCAGCCACCTGAGGGAGGGGGTAGCTGCAGCCTCACCACCTCTACTTTTGGCCTCTGCTCAGGCTGAGGAGCAGCTGTGTCTGACCTGCATCAACAAAACAGTGAAAACTGTTAATGTATCTCATTTTCTTTCTTTTTACTTGAAAAGTCATTGTGGGAGGTGTAGGGGGTAATGGGGCACACAATGCTCCAATGCCCTCACTTGTGACAGGCTCCCTCTCAGTGACTTTTATAACCCTTCAACCACAATGTTTGGATTCACAGATGAAATTCAGATGCCCTCTGTGGTCCAGCTCAGAGCTCATACAATGCAAATACACCCCCTAACTGATCTCTTTAAGAATATTCATCCAATTCACCTAAACACAAATGAAGAATAGAGTGAGAATCCTCCAGAGTCAGCATCTGTTCCCCCTGAAGGCTCCTTCTCTCATGCTGTTCTTCAACCCTCCATTTTTCCATCAACACATGTAAACATGTTTATTGACTGATCGTCTGATCTGATTTGTTTTGTTCATTTATTGTTGCTTCTCAGTCTTTTAGTGTTGACTGAACAGAGTCTTCTGCCCTCCAGTGGTCACTGTCAGTTGCTTCACAACACTGCACACAGCCCTGACAATGATACTGATGTTCACACTGACATTATTCCACATTTACTGACTTATTTTTGCTCTAATGTTCATCAGTCTGATAATGACTCTCTGTATGTGAACACATATTTATTATAATGCTATAAATACTGATGTCGCTGACTGATGGACAAATAATCAGAGAGTTTACTGCCCTCCAGTGGTCACACTGACAAGCCGTCCAACAGGACTCTCAATTGATTATTAGGATCAATATGTACCAATCAGTATTGATGACATCAGCAGGAAGATGAGGACTGGTCATAGTTTGAATAATGTCATATGTATTATTCCATCCATGTTTTCTACCACAAGCAGATACACTGTAAAAACTGGTGACAACTAAAAAGATCACTGTAAAAATGATAAATAGGAGATGCACTGTTAAAAATTCTAAAATTGCTTGATCAGGAAATACGCTTGTAAAATATCTCTAATCGGAGTCTGTGCACTGTGTAAAATGGCAACAAAGGTGACACAGGGATATATCCAATAAAAAAATGATGGTCATAGATGAAAACATGAAAAATAGGTTGAAAACCAGGTGTACACTGTAAAAATTACAGATGAAGTTGAAAAACTCTTTAAACATTTTTCAAATAAACTTCACAGCTTCTTGTTTTAGTCAGAATTCAGCTGCTGGGTTTCACTCTCATCTTTTCTGAATCTTTTTTTTAAGTTGACTTAAATTTCATCGAATCGAGGCTCAAACTCTTTCAGTAGTCAGGAGCTTTTTAACTCTGTGAACCTCTGAAACACAGTTTGACAAGTTTCTATCTTTGTTTTTCTCAGATCTTTCAGATAAACTGTGGCAGCATTTTAGTTTGAACTGAATCAGTGCTTCTGTCCAAAGATTCAGAGAAAGACAAAACAATAATGTTCACAATGATTATTTTAATGTGAAAGGACAAGATCATGATTAGAATCTTAAAAAGTAAAAAGTCAACCAACATTTTTCTCCTGTAATAATCGTAGCTTCCATCTTTAAAGGACTGGAAGAGTGGAAGAAGTTTATAAGGAATCATTTAGAAGAGTTTAACAAATAAACTGCTTTAATACATGAATCTGAAAGTGTGTGTGAGTGAAAGAGACAGATGTACAGACTGAACTATCTGTTCAACAGAAAGTGAGAGAGTTTCTCAACACTAAGCACTCTGCACAGAGACACTGAGGAACCAGACCACCAGAGTCCAAAACCTGCACAGATACAGAGGTTCAGTGTGAATGTGGTGTTGAAGGTGCAGAGGTGGGATCAGTGAGTCAGGAGGAGACCTTGCAGAAGGACAGAGAGCCAGCAGTGACAGTCCACATACACTGCTACTTCCGTCAGAGACAGAGGAAGATGCCGATGAAGAGGAGGAGGAGAACAAAGGTGTCACTCTGTTGTTGTGCCAAACAGAGTAACCACCATCAGAGCAGAACAGACTCCAGGACTTCGATTGCTCCATCCAAACAAACAGTTTTCTGTCTCCTGTCCTTCTGATTCCTCTCCAACTCACTGGATATATAAACCGCCTTCTCCACTCGACCCTCCCAGTAACAGAAACTAGTCAGACTATTACTACACAGCAGCTGGAGGCCACTGGTCAAATCTGTCTGGATAATCAGGATATGACTGATCCTCTTCCACATGTGTCACCTTCCTGTTGTTGTCAGGACAGTTTGAGCTTTCTGTTTACTGTGTTTGTGTCGATGGTGAGTCTAACAGAAATCTGATGGAGGAGAAGAAGACACAACACAGCTGCAGTTATTGATCTATCACCCAGATCATTGATTGACACAAGATGGTTGAATGTGAGCTTTTGTTTTCGTGAATCAAATGAAAAACCACACTTTACATCTTCCTCAGACCTGGTCTCAACCATCGGACTTGCACCAGGCTCTCACCCTGAAAGGAGGAGGGGGGTCAGACCAAAATGCCTTCTTCTTCAGTGCTGCAAACATGGACATTGTTACGGCTCTAATAATAATAGATGCTTTGATTGGCCCTTGCTATTCAGCAAAGACACAAAAGGACCTGGAGTCCTCATCTTGGAATTATACGGAGCAGGGAGGTGATATGGAGGAAAGATTTCATCATGTCTTCTCCATTTGATATTACTTTGGTGTCAGACACAACAAAAGATCTCAGGGAACGAGATAAAGATCAGGATCTCAGAGAGGTTGAGCTGATCATTGATCATGGACATTTTAGAAGACACAGACACATGATCAGGAGACCTGGATTTCCCTCATTTCCTCCTTGGTCTGAGACACTGGCAGGATGCCGAATGTCTCTGGAGCAGTGTAGATGGTCTTATTATTAAGTTGGGATGTTATTATTAGGTGTCAAAGCACTGAACAGGTATCTAAAAGTCTTTGGGGGTTGTTGTGGTGAAAGCACTCTGAGTGCTCAAAGTGGTTCTGTTGGCTCTAGGAGTGCCCCAACCAGCTGCAATTAACAATGTCACTCTGGCTTTGTAAAGATGCAGCATGAAATCCAATCTGAGAAAGTCCTCAGCCTAAGTCAGGAAAACAGCTGACCACACCTGATTTAATGATTGTCTGCTATTTTTCTCTAAATGATGACACAGTGAGTCATGATGAGATACTGAACTGAATTGGAGAAAACCTCTTGTGTTGTTGTTGAATTCAAAGCACTTCTGAAGAGATCAGTCATCAGCTCAGACACACTATTAAATGTTTCCAGCACTTCCTCCTCTATCACACACTGTCTGTGGCTGCAGCAGGCCTCTCCATACCTGAGGGTGTCCAGTCTCCTGCGTGGATTCTTCAGTCCAGCAGGATAGCAGCTTCACTCCCCTGAGTCTCCCTGGATGATTGTAGCTCAGGTCCAGCCTCCTCTCAGATGGGAGGGGTTGGAGCTCAGGACTTGAGGCTAGAGAAGGCCGGTAGCCTTCCTCTGTGATCAGACATCCTGACAGCCTGCAGACACACACAGCATCACAGGAACCTCTAATAACACCTGCTGGTCTGTTTTGTTGTTCTTTTTATATTTTTGTTTTGGTTCATCCATTTCGTCCAGGTTCAATGTATTTAAGGCAAATTCCTTCATTTGCCTTATCTGTAACATCATCTGTAGGATTAAAAAAAAATCAACAACTAAGAAAAATTAAGAGAAATTCTGAATAATTGTCTGAGTCTAGAAAGTTCTGCTGAACTTCAGTAAAATTTACTTTGAACAATCCTACACAAGTTTGATGTTTATCCACTGATGTGAATCAGATATCAGCAAATCATCAGCTAAACAGGTTGATGGATCCTGACCTGAAGAGTCTCCAGGAATTACAGTGTGGACTCTTCAGTCCCAGCAGACAGAAGCTTCACTCCTGAATCTCTGCAGGTCATTTGTTACTCAGGTCCAGGTCTCTCAGACTAGAGGACTGGGGAGCTGAGAACTGATGACAGAGCTTCACAGCTTCTCTCTGAGGAGTTACAGCTACTCCAGTCTGAAGAGGAAACAATGAAGAAAAGTCAAATAACATTTGTGTTGAAAGGACAATCAAGAAAGAACAAAACTCTCAGTTGAGTATGACGGTTAAATATGACACAATCAGTAAGCCAAACAGACATGTAGCAGTCAAAGCTGTAAGTATTTGGACAGTTAGACGTATTATGTTCTTCAGGAGCTCTCCAGCATGCTCACTTTAAAATATAATAATGGATACTACAGTCAATGTAGTATCCATTAATAAACTGAACATGTACAGTCAAGAGGCTGTAAGCTCAGCATTAGGCATTAGCTTTATTACAGCTGCCAATACTCCACTGCAGGCAACTGATCATTCAAAGCTGACTGAGCTAAAATCCTCTTTCAGTCTCTGGGTTTATAATAATGGGAGGAGTAGCTAAAAGCATTGGGATAACGTAGTGATATTTCATTAGTGAACATCTAGAGTTAATAATAAACAGACATGTAAAAGTCAAAGCTGTAAGTATTTGGACTTGGATTAAGACTTTATATATATAAATATATAATATAGAATATATAATATAATGGATACTACAGTCAATGACTGCAAAGAATTTTACTAAATGTTTAATCTGATTAAGTTTGTTCCCTTCATATGTATTTGTCAGTTACTTTTGAACCACTTAAAGGCTAGCCTAAGGCTAATCAGCTAATCAGCTAGGCTAACAAGCTAAAGCAGCTACGCAGCTACATCCACCACCACGACAGTCCCGAGTCCGACCCGACTAGCTCGACCCCACGACCCCCGACACACAGCATACAACAGAGCTCATAATGTTGCTGCTGCGTTTTAAACATGACTGTTTCAGATAGAGAGGTTTTAGGTGGAGCTGCAGGGTTTGGTGGAGTTGTGGGGGGACATTTATTTCTAGCCTGTTATTTAACTGTGAAACAATCATTATTATTTCATATTAATAAAATATATTAAAACGTTAAAAACATTATTATTATTGTTGTTGTCATTATTATTAATTATTTAATATTTACGGCTTTCACCGCTGCCTCCATCCACTATCCACTTACAGTTACAGCAGCACACAAACAACAGCAGCCGCTTACTGGCAGAGCTGCTCTGTCCATGCAATGTCGGACTTTTAAACAGAAAAAATGAGGCGAAATAAAATTGTAGCCTAGTATTCCCGCAATAAATGACTCTGAGAGCATGGAACACACCGCAACAGCGTTCCTAACATTAGCTGCTCCGGTTCTCTATCTGTATCAGCCGCGACCATAAATCAAGTCATAAACCAGCAGCAAAATATGTTAATACATGCTAATTAGTGCCAACATCCAGGTAAAATAGTGAGAAATTTACTAAACAAAAAACTGCAACACAGACTCCTTTGACGGTAGGTTAGTACAGTCTACACTACAACAAGCCATATTGTCACAAAAAATAGTCACAAAAACCTATCCGAACATTGGCAAACAAACACACTGCAGCCCCTGTCAACACGCTGGAGGTAGCGGAGGCCTCTGGATGTAACCGCCTAGCCCAGCCGATGCTTTAGCAAAGAGCTAACTGCCAGTGCCTGTCTATGGGGCTGTCACTCAACGTAACCACGCCCTAATTTATGTAAAATTTTAAGCCTAAATAACACTAAAAGCGGTTGTGGTACAAAAAATTCACCCCCCCACAGTGTTCACGGAGGTGGAAACTATCAATAGAGACCAAAAAAAAAAAAATGTACCAGGCTGTAAATATGTTTTTTTAGGCTGTAAAGTTGGCTATTTTAACATGGGGTCAATGGAAAATTGCTCACTTCTGGAGCCAGCCCCCAGCGGCAACCGAGGAACTGCAGCTTTTTGAATGCGGAAGTGATCCTCACTGCTGAAACCGGAGAAGCTAAAAGCGTGGGATAGCGACTGCAGTGATATTTTGTTAGTGAACATCTAGAGGAAGATCTGGAGATGTTTGACTGTGCATATTGATCCTCAACTTACTCCTTTAGTGAGAACTGAAATTATTAGTATTAACTTATTATTAATTAGCCGTTTGACCTTTGACCTCAAACTTTTCAGATCTGCTTGTTTTGACAGAGAGACCCCTCAAAGCTTTCTTGAGATATTGTGCGAAGATTAATCCGGGATGACGGGTGGATGGATGGAAACCGAAAGGATAATGCCTCCAGCCTTGGCTACCGCCAACACATAGACTTAAAAAGCATTCAGAGCTTGTGTTTTCAGCCAGAGTTGCAGTAAAATGCCCAAGCTGGATAAAACAAAATAGACAGAAAAACAAAAGATTTTACAAACTATGAAAATGGATTAGGTATGAGCCTCTCTAAGTCAGTATTGATGCACCAAAAAATATCTGCAATCATTTAAAACAAACTGGAGCAGTCTCACCTGAGACTTCCAGGGGTACAGTGTGGACTCTTCAGTCCAGCAGACAGCAAGCTTCAACGGCGAATCCTCTGCAGGTCATTGACATGGTCCAGAACCAAAGTCTCGAGAATGGAGGATCAGAATGAGAACTGAGGACCAGACTGAAATACAGCTTCTCTGAGAGAGTTACAGCTGCTCCAGTCTGAAGAGGAAACAATGAAGAAAAAAGTCAAATGTAATGCTCTTGACTGAAAGGAAAATCAAAGAGAAAAACTCTGTTTGCTCATTTCTCAACAAGTTGGAGACGCATGACAGTTGAATATACGCCAATCAGTAATAAACAGTAACATACTACAGTCAAAGCTAGCAAGTATTTGGACAGTTAGACATGATTTCAGTTCTCTCAACATTCACTTTAAAATATAATAACGTCGGATACTACAGTCAATGACTGCAAAAGAATTTTTACATAAATATTAAATCTGATGAGTTTGTTTCCCTTCGTATTATGTTGTCCAGTTACTTTTGAACCACCTAAAAGGGCTAGAATCTCCCACAGTTCTTTCTATACTGGTGTCAACCTGCCAAATTTAAAGCTGAGACTTGGCTCTTGAATGCTAGGATCCATTTTATTTTTAATTCCAGATTCAATGTCCTGAAGCTCAGAGCCTGAGTGTTACTGTTTATTAACTGTCCAACATACTTCAGGTCTTGACTGTAACTGTTGTTGTCAATGGTACCTGATTTGATTTAGTTTAGATCCTCTTACAAAATAGCGTTTATTAGTTGTAGAGTACAGAGGCAGCTGTGTCTCAGCAGGTAGAAGTTTTCCATTAATCGCAGCTCTCCTCCTGTCAACATACTCAGAGTGTCCTTAGGCTAAAACCCTAACTTTAAAACCTAGCTGTGGATGGCCAGATCAGCACCTTGTATGGTGGCTGGCTGCTGGCAACAATTGATAATGAATGGGTAAATGAGAGGCAGCATGTAAAGAGCTGTGGGTAAATAGTTTTTTGGGTCTGAGGATTTTTGAGCTCAAGTTCTCTCCATCACTGTTGTGTTCAGTTGGCCATAGTTCTGTACTGCTATGTTTGACTCACACAATCACCCATGTGACTTTTTAAGCTCTGCAGTTAAAAACAGAACGAGTCGTCTCCATAAAATCCATTTCTCAGTGAGGCACCAGACTGCTCATAGCATTAGCACAGCTGCCTGTCTCACTGCAAGGAGCAGCTGATCATTCAGAAGCTGACAGCTAAATCTCTTCAGTCTCTGGGTTTATCTTGGAGGAGGCAAACATTAAGGATAACGTAGTGATGTTTCATTAGTGAACATCTAGGAAGATCTAGATGTTTGATTTCCCCTTAATCCTCAACTTACCCTTTATGAGAATTTAAAAATTATATTAACTTATTAAAAACCCCTTGACCCCCAAAAACTTTAAGGCCCGCTTAATACAGTGAACTTTTGAAAAGTTTGAAGAGACCTAAAGTTTTGAAATTTTAAAAAGAATAATCCAAAACAGATGGATGAAAAAACCCGAAAGGATAATCCCTTTTAGCCGGCTACTCCCAGAAGGCGTAAAAAGCTTTCCAAGGTTTGGTATCTCAGCCAGCGTCATAAATGTAAAGCTAAAAACAAAATAAAAAAACTGTTTTTACAAACAAAATCTTGGGTTAAACCCTCTAAAGTCAGCATTAGGTCAAAAATTTTCGGTCATTTCAAACAAACTGAATTTGATCTCACCTAGAGCCCGGTCGTGGACCTTTCAGCCCGGGAAAAACAGTTTCCCCTGAATGTGCAGGTCATTTCAAGGTCCAGGTCTCCCGACTAGAGGACGGGGAGCTGAGACTGATGACAGAGCCCCCGCTTCTCTCAAAGAGGTTAAGCGTCATTGAAGAGGAAACAATGAAGAAAAGCCAAATAACATTTGTGTTGAAAGGAAAAAAAAAGGAGAAAAACTTTCATTTTGCTCATTTCTAACAATTTGGGAGACATGCGGTTAAAATGACAAAATAAAAACAGACATGTACAGTAAAGGGGAAAAAATTTTGGACAGTTCAATTTTTTTCTTGGCTCTCCACGTTCATTTTTAAAAATACAAAAGGATACTAAGTCAATGACGAAAGGATTTTACACTAAATTTTAAAATCAGAGTTTTTTTCATTTCGGGTTTGTCCAGTTACTTTTGAACCATAAAAGGGCTGAATCTCCCACACAGTTCTTTCTCCCTGATGTCAACCTGATAAAATTTAAAAAGCTGGGGTTTGGCTTTTTTAATGTAGGATCCATTTTTTTTAATTCAATTCAATGTCCTAAATAGGCCTGGGGTTACGTTCAGTAACTGTCCAAATACTTCAGGTCTTGACTGTAATTTGGTTAATTTTGGGTCCGATTTGATTTTTTTGAACCCTCTTATAAAAAGTTTATTTTTTTAAAGCAGGGTCTCAGCAGGAGAGAGGTTTGTCCAAATCCAGCCTCCTCCTTAAACATAAATGCCCTTTGGGCAAAAAAACCTCAACCTAAACCTAAACGTTCATATAAACACAGCCATTTAGTAGTTTTGGGTTTAGTCTTTAAAGGCGATTTTAAGTCTGAGGTTTTTTGTCGTTGTTCCATCACTGTTGTGTTCAGTTATGGAAGCAGATTAAATTTATGAAGCCCAAGTTCAGAGAGATGAAAAGGAATTAAAAAGAGAGGAATTTATTTTCCCTCCTGCTAAAAAATAGCAATGTTTCATATAATGATAAAAATCCAACTTTCTATACACTTGAGCTTTGTTAGGGGCTTTGAAAACTGGCAGCACTTCAAAAGGCCTCCTCTGAAGCAGAGTATTTCTTCAGGTCAAACACGTAGATCTTTTTTGAGAAGGAAAATAAACCCGGCGACTTGAGCAGGAGACAGTTCATCTGTGGGGCGCCCTGAACTCAGGGATTTTTTGGATCTGCCCACAGGAAAAAACATTCAGTTTATTGAAGGAACAGGTTGATGCTTTTCCTGAGAGGGGGTCTCTTCAATCTTCTTCTTTATGTACTGAACTGTTTTTGATTATCTGTGACCACTTCCTGTCTTGTCCCCCAGACCTGGGGGAGTCATTTCTGCAGTGAAAGACCCAGGAGGAAGCGGAGGAAAAGTCCAGGTGTCCATTTGACTCAAAAGGCCTCGCCCCCAGCCCTCTGATAGAACTGTGTTGGGCGCTTTTTTCTCTGAACAGTTGAAAGGAGTGATTGCTTCTGAAAAAGATCGACTAGAGTTGATGAAGGCAGATGGACAGAAAAAGGAAAAAACCCCGAAGACTCAGATGGAAAGCAGAAAACCTTGTCCTGGCGTCCTTCTCCCTCTTTAAAGACCTGTGTGAACACCCCGAGACCTGAGGCTGCTCTATATCAGCCACCCTGTCAGGTCTGATTTATGAAGATCAGGTTTCTTTTTGCAGCTGTCAAAAACCCGTTTTCCAGGCTCAATCATCTTCCAGGTCTCTGGGCTCAGTGTGAATCTGTTGCCCTCCATCATACTTAACATCCAGTTTGGGCTGAACCACCAGGAAGTGGATGTACATTCCGCAGGGTCTTTGGGGAGCCCCCCCTCCCCCCTCTGGTTTCCAAAACATCCTCCAGAACTGTGGGAGGATCCCGCAGAAGACCGGATGTGGCACATGATTTGGGGGCTTGAAGTCTTGATGTGGGAGATGATCCTTCTGCCTCCCCCCTCTGAACCTCCCTTCCCAAGTACTTCCTTCTGTTGGTCATGAACCCCCTGACCCCGTCACCATTCAACCCCTCAGGAGGGATTATTCTGCTGCAGGTGGTGGTTATCCAGAGGCGAGCAGAGGGAAGCAGTTTCCCCGATGAGGTTTGCGCAGCCCTCCACTGAGGTGGACCCGAACACGTCAGGATCTCAGTTTGGGAAGTCCAGAGGAAGGACACCATCCCGACCCCAAAAATGAACAGAACCTGGGCCTCTTCAAACCTGGAGTCCTGCTTCTTTTGGGTTTCGGAAAGGGATGAACAAGTTCCACCAAGCTGAACTTTTTTCTTTTAGCCCTTAGCTCTCTGAACGTGAATGGAAATGTGGTGATGTCCTGGGTTCTTTTTTCAGCCCCGTCCAAATCAACTTTTGTGTTAAGACTTTTTCCCAATGCCAGCCAATCCCCTTTTTCATCACTGTTCGATTGGTCCATCTCTTCCCGGTGAGGCTTTAAAGTGTTCTTGTCTGATGCTTGTTTCTGGTCTGGGTGGTTTCCTGGGTGCGTTTCAATCTTTTGACCCCATGTTCATCATTGACCTCTCCCGTCCCTCCCTCTGTGATGTAGAGCTCTTTTAGATCTGATTCGAAGGGTTTTCCTGCTTTAAGATCCCCTCAAAACACCTGAACTTCTTCTTCAGAGTAGATTTGTTTATGTTGACAAAATGCAGCAACATGTCCTAATGAACAAAACAAAAACAACATCGCGCTAAAAGAAAAAAATGAATGTTTATCCCCAAGGAACACATGAACATATGTCCCTCCATGTCTTGAGACGTTAATTTTTCCATCATGTTGAAACTTTTTGAGAAATCCTCTTTCTGCTTTTGCAGAAGTCAGCCACCCTCCTGCTTCTTCTCCTCAGGAAGTTCCCGGATCTTTAAAAAACCCTCTGTGCTCCCCCCTGTTTTTCACCTCCCCCCCAACACCTCCCTCTCCTCCCTGACCCCTTTAGCATTTGGGGAATCTGGGCTCACAACCTTCTGGATTCCTTTACTCCCTTTTTCACAAATGTTTCCTCCCGCACTGGAACAGAAAAACATGAATACAAATCAAAAAAAACCCTGGAGCCAAAAATCAGACCATGTTGAAAACTGACAACCCCTGCCTAAAAGTGCAGCATGGGGTTTTGTCAACACAACAGATGTCAAAGTAGTTGTTTTCCATGTACAGAAAAATATGGAGTCCCGGTGTGTTTATGCTGGGGGAGAGCACTGGGGAACCCCGAGTTCCCGGTCCCTTGTGGAGGAATCATGAAGAATTAGCTCACATTATGTTTGCAGCATCTGGAGTGTTTTTCTTTTAAACAAACAACAGCTGCTTTTTTTGTTCTGTGGTACTGTCCTGATTAAACAAAAATACTGTGCTGTGACATTCCAAGAGAGGAAACAAGCAATCACTACTGTACCTCATGACCAGAGTCATCACAACAAGTCCATTTTAAATGTGAGTTTTAAGACTCCCCGGGGTTTGAAGAAGTCACCCCTGCTACAGGACACTAACACAAACACTGGAACGGGAAGGGGCTGAGTTCAGGGGGTTTTTGTTTGATTGAATGAAAAATATAAGAACATAAGTGCTTTTTTTGAAAAAGAAAATCTTTTTCCACTAAAGCCTGTGTTTCAGCCCGGTCATGTTATATACTGTGTCATTATGGCCTGGGCAAAAAACAATCACTTCATCTTTCAAGAAGACCCAGTTATACAGGACAGTGTCTGATCTTTTAAAATCAGCTGCAGCTCACTTCTTTGCAGCAAGGGGGGCTGTCCTTTGAAATCAAGGGGTGATGCTTTTACCCATCACCTTCATGGACCCCAAAACGGGGTCAGGTCCATGTTCAGGGCCCGGTCCAGCAGAGTCTGGGTGTGCTGCTGCCTGGCCTTTTAACACAACACAAAGGGGGCTTTGAGTGTGAATAATGATGGTGCAGGATGGGGTGCTGAGCTCTGCAGGAGAAGAGTCATGGAAGTTTGAGATCCTCATCTCACCTCTGAGCTTTGGGCTGGGTTTATGGCCCCAACAGATGCTTTAGGGGCCCCCCCCTCTGTCCTCACACGTTCATGATGCTGAATTCCCTCCCCCAGCTCCCCCACTTTCTCCTTCATCTGGAGGAAAAAAAAAATCATTCATCTGCACATCAATGAAATCATCCTCCCATCATTTGTCCTTTGAAATATCAGCTGCTCCCCCCCACTGATTGGCTCTTCTTTCCTTTCATATCTTTCACATTCAGAGCGGGCCCTTTCCCTTCACTGACACACAGATGGATGGGGATCCACTGGTTTTATCTGACGGTTCAGTTAAGATTTTCCTTTATTTAATCTCAATCTGGGGGAAAATTTTTCCCCGCATTTTAAAACCCAAATGTTAAAAAACACAAGCATGCCATGCACAAAGGGGGCTGGGGGGTGAAAAAAAGCTGCAGGTGATTTTCCAACAAAAAAAGTGAGACTCAGTTCATTTTTCCTCAGTTATTCAAAACCCCTTTTTTGTTGGGGCCCTGACACTTTCCCCGCCTTTCTTGTAAAATCTGAAAATAAAACAGCAACAACAAACCAAAAAACCCAAAACCAAACAACAGAGAACAGATCTCTAAAAAAAGAAATATGTCCCGAAACAATTATAAATATAATATTTTTCAGAGCTGCTTTTTAAAAAAAAAAAAGAAGAAAATTTAAATGGGGGTTTCCCGTTAAAAAAACAACCAGGGGGACAATGTGGAAAAGAAAAGAACGCAAAAAGACAACATCAGCAATAAAATTACAGAAGTATTATAGCAGCCAGATGATTCAATTAATTTAATTTTATTTATAACCTTCCCCAAAACAAAATTGTCTCAAAGACTTCAGGACCAGAGCCTGACCCCAGAGCAAAGAAAAAAGACAGTGGAAGAAAAGACTCCCCTTTTAAAAGGAAGAAACCTTGACAATGTTAGAGACCACATTCAAATTACAGAAAGTTAGTGGATACTGTGCTCAGCAGATTACAGTTATGATAGGAAAGAGCACAAAACAAAAAGCTGTCGATTGGTAATTATTTACATTAAATCTGCAGAGAATATTAATCCAAAATGTATCTGTAACATAGTGGGAAAATTAAACATAGTAATTTTTAGAAATGGGGTCATTTAGACAAAAAACAGCAGCAGGGGGGTGAAGGACCCAGAAAAAATATCAGCCCGGGGCCGAACACCTCAGAAAGGGCAAGACAAAAGACCAGAGAAAAAACACAGGACTTTGGGGCAAAAGGACACAGAGAAGACATGTAAAAAGGTTAATAAATGTGAGTGGGGCTGAGGGAAAAAAAGAGAAAGGGTTTAGAGGACCGGGGGTCCCCCAACCCAGGGCCCAAGATAAGGGATGGTCAGTTCCCCCAAAAACCAAAAAGCAGAAGACAGATAGACATCAATAAAAACAAATATGTCCTGACAGACAGTTTCTCTTTTTTATGTACCACCACAGAGATATAATCACCTATCAGAGCCGCTGAGATGCTTTATTGTGAGAGTATTTTTATTTGGCTTTATCTAATTATAGGTAGAGTTTTTCCTGATAGGACCAGGGGGCCCTGACTTGTGGATGGAGTGTTAATTTTCTCCAAAATCCCCTGAGCCTGAAAAAACCCGTCAGTCCCTCTGAGCTCAGTCCCAGAGTTCATCCCAATGACAGAGAAAAATCAGAGCTGTTCTCCAGCCGCTGTCCGGCCAGCTCAGACCGATAGGCTCAGACTGGGGGGCAGCCTCAGTCCCCCCTCCCAGGCTTTTAGGCAGGGAAAAGCCCTTGTCCTTGGGGCCACGCTCAAAAAATCCTTTTCCCCTGCCTCACCACTCTTTTCTGACTCAGTTTTAACCCTCCCCCCCTCCCCAAACCTTCTAATACAGGAAACCAGAAAAAATTTAAAAACAACCAAAAAGAAAAAAATCTAAAAACCTCAAAAAATAAACTAAAATAACACAGGAGTTCCCCAGGGGAAAACAAAAAAAGTGTTTACCCGGGGGGGAAATCATTGGGGCCAATTGAAAAATAGTAAACTTTCAACCCTAAAATTTTGAAAAGGGCACTTCCGCTTTTCTTTTTCCCCAAAAGTGGGGGTAACTTTCGTGAATCACCCAATGTTGAACCGCTTAATTCGAATTTTTTGGGGGAAATTCCAAAAAGTTTTTTGGGGAAAAGGGTAAAAATCCGTTTTTTTTGCCTCCCCCAACTCCCCCTCAAAGGTGTTTTCGGAAAAACAGGAGGGAAGGGGGGAGAGGCCCGCCGAACAGAACATTTGGTACAGCCGTTTTGAAAAGAGAAAAAGGGGGAATAAAAGGCGCCTGATTTAAATTTTTAAGCCTCCTCACCACTAAAGGGGTTTTTACTAAAAAAAAAAAAAACTAAAGCCAAAACATTAAAAACATTTAAAATTCAGAATTGTTACCCCAATTTTCCCACAGGTTTTGGGTCAAAAATTTAAATTCCCCTTTTCAAGACTTTCTATTGGCTCCTCATAAAAAGGGAATTTTCACCAGTTTTAAAATTTTTTCAGGGGTTTTCAATGAAAAAATTATTCCCTTAAAATTTTTAATGACAAATTTTTTTATTCTCTTTGGGATATTTTTTCTCAACAGATCTAAAAACATTTTAAATAAAAACTACCATCTAATTTAAAAAATCCCCTATTGGTTTTTTTTAATTTTTTTATTAGAATTGTTAAATAAAATGTTTAAAAAAAAAAAAAATCCCGGCATTTTAGGCTTGAAAAAAAAATCCCCCGATTTAAGGGGGGACCTTTTTTGTTCTGCCCCCCCTTTACAAATTAATTTTTGAATCCCCCAACCCCCGGGGGGAATGCATTTAATTTTAACTGGGTGACCCCCAAAAATAATTTTTAAAAATTCCAAAACCCCCTTAAAGGGGTCCTTTTTTGTTAATATTTGGGGGGGGGAAAAAACTTTAAGAACATAAGAAAATTAATAAAAGTTAAACCAAAAAAAAATTTTAGAACCTAAAACGAAGGGAAAATCTCAGGGTAATGAACCGTGTTGTGTCTTAACCCCCCCTCCTTGCACAAGGGGGCTATTCAAAGCTTGGTTTACCCTTAAAAAATTCACCAAAAAAGTGAAAAAGGTGATTTAAAAATAGCGGCCCCTTTTACCCAAGGCAGAGAAAACAGAAGGGAAGTTCCCCGGGGGAGGATGGCTCCAAATTGAATTTAAGGGAAAGGGAAAGTTAAGACTTTATTTCGGGAAGGGTTTATTTAAGCATGGTTTTCACCCCAAAATGTCGACCCTCAAGGAAAACGTTTCCCCGAAAATTAATATGTTGTTTAAAAAAATTTTAATACCTGGTAAATGGAACATTACAAAATTTTAGGTTAAAAACCTTGAGGGTTTTTCTTTTCCATTTCCCCTTTTTATTTTGAAATAGTTTTTGCTACCAAAATTTGCCTTTTCTTTTCCCCGGAGCCCCCAAGTTTCCCGTTTCCCCCCCTGGGGTTTTGGGCTCCCTTGTTTAGCCCTTTTTCTTTTTCGGGAACCCTTCCTTTTTTACTTTCAGGTTTTGTTTTTTTTTGCATTTTTTTTTTGACTAGGGCCCTTTGTTCCCACCCGGGTTTTTTGTTTTATTTTTTTATTTTTAATGGCTGGGTTAATTTGACTTTTTAATATTGTTTTCTAATTTTCCCTTTGGGGGGTTTTTTGGGGTTTGTCCCCTTGTCCCGGGCCTTTTAAAAAAATTTTTTGTCCTGGGGATCATTTATTCTGCTGCGGGCCCCCCCCCCCCCCCCTCCAATATAAACAGTACAGGCATTGTAATGTTGTAGTTTCACTACAAGAGGGAGTTGGTGGTTTGGAGTCGCTCCCTGGTCAGCAGACGTCATGTGTAAATGTAAAAGACTATATTAGTTACAAGGTTATTTTGTTTGTCCTCATCCCATTTGAATCACATGACTGGTGTTGAGTGTGGGTCCGTCTGTTATTTCAAAGATGGCCCACTTAAGCCCGTAGAGTCCATGAGTGTAGTTGACGTGCGTGCTTCAATAAAAACTCCGTTCTCAATTTGTTCTGGTTTTATCTTTTACTGAAGATTTTCTTTGTTGAACAAATACATAAAAACATAAACTTAAACAAGCACGGTCAAAACTAGTGTGCTCTCCTGGCTCCACAGCTTCAACTAAAATTCAAATAAGCACATGCAAGCTATTACATTTACAGCCAATCAGAGGCCAGCTGTGGAGACACTTGTTCTTAGCCAATACAATGGTTCTGTTATAAATGGCTCTAACAACTGGTTTAAAATTTAATTTGGATATTTACTGTTTTGATGTAAAATAACTTCAGTGTCTCACTGAGAGACTCCCACTCACTCATTCACTCACTGTCACCACTGAGAAGCAGATAGATAGATACTTTGAAGGAGTGAAGGTGTTTGGAAAGTTTTGCTTGTGTGTGTGTGTGTGTGTGTGTGTGTGTGTGTGTGTGTGTGTGTGTGTGTTTGTCCTTTGCCTTTGATGTATCAACATTCTACAGTGTGATGTCACAGGCTGCAGTAAGTGGACACACAGCCAGAGACAAGTTCAGAAGTCAAACAGGGAGCAGAAACAGTTGGACTGGACAGGACTTGCTCATGATTTAGGAAGAAAGAAGCACTCAGATATTTCTGCACAGTTATTGACAAGGAAGGGAGGAGCTACTGCTGTTACAAGGACAAGAGGAAACTACAGGAAAGTCCAGATCACCTCAAGGTTTTCAGTAAGTCAATACATGTTAGTAGTGTCTAGTTTAGAAGTTAGTGTTTTGAAATGTTTTGTCAAAATTATATGTTTGTGAAACATGGACGACAAGTAATCATACCCATAAGCCCAGCGGTTTGATTGTGTGCTTATCATTCATGGACAATATTGAGGTTTTTTTTTTTTTTTTTTAATGCTAGTCATAATTTTGAGATATTCTGATGGTTGCTCAATGTCTTTGTTTTGGTGTGATGCACTGTAGTTTGTGTTAAAGGAAAGGATTTCTAGGAAGTCTGTACTGTCTGCAACAAGATCCTTTCTAAAGAAATTCTAATGGAAATGATGG
Organism: Toxotes chatareus; assembly: GCA_016801885.1. Classification (NCBI taxonomy): domain Eukaryota; kingdom Metazoa; phylum Chordata; class Actinopteri; family Toxotidae; genus Toxotes; species Toxotes chatareus. The sequence goes on along the minus strand of JAFBJY010000130.1, from coordinate 117,882 downwards.
AGCATAAAATCCACAGTCCCTGTCCTGTGGAAAAGTTGACTTCCAGAGTTGAAAAGAAGCAAACATGAGGCTTCAACAGTCTGAGTAGATCAAGTTTCTATCTTCCAGGTATTTTTAGTCCAAAATTCTCCTCTTTGTGTTTCTACACCTAATGTTTCCTTGCAAAGCTGTGGTGGAGAGATGGAACACAGAGAGGAAATTCTGCACTAAAAAAGACAAACATTTTGAAGATTCCCACTTGATTTTGTTTAACAATGCTGATGAATTTTGGAATTACTATTTGCACAGAAATAGGACTGTAGATTTTGTGGCCTATCATTTCCACAGAAATAGTTTAAAGATGGGATCTCCTGGCAGCCAGTATGGACAGCAGGAAGAATTAGATCAAACACCAGTGCTTTGAATGTGGAAATGGGAATGTGAGTATATCTTTAAGTGATTTGGGTTTTTATGTCTTTATTATGGACAGTAGAGAGATGACAGGAAATCAGGTGGAGGCAGAGGCATCAATGTTTCTCCTCCCTTTAGTTGTGTCTGCAGTCGCTACACTCCTGTGTGTCTATGCTGTAGACTAGAGAGAAAGCTCTATTCTTAATTCTCTCTGTTTTCAGCTCTCAAGACTTTGCAGCTTCTACCTGAACCTCTGTGATCTGGGGTTTACTTTCACTCCTCTGTCTCAGTTTGTACTTTCAGATATCAGCCTTATTTCACTGTTTACTGATCATTTTCAGCCACATCACAGCTGTTATGTTACTACTAATGGAAAGCAAACTTTTGCTGTTTCTTTTAAACTAGTAAAAGGTTGTAAGAAAATGAAATGTGTTTCTCAGTGAGTCAGCATCACTTTATTAGTGGTTCAGATGAACAAATCAGTTTGCTGTGCAGTAAAGTGGAAGAAACACTTGCAGCGTTCCAGCACAGCTTTAGTGATAGTGGCTGTTCACAGCATGGCTTAATGTGAGTACACCTCCACAATGGAAAACACTATTTGTTAGAATGAGGAGTATATTGATATTAGGACGTCACATTTCCAGCCCACTCACCTTCTGGCATATTTATTTGGAAAGCTTGCTCTGTGGTTTTGGAAGCCACGCCTCCTTGTCTCTTGTGGCCCCAGTCAAGTTCACTACATCCCAAACAATATGTTCCCTTTTAAAACCAGAATGAAAGTTTTGTGTTCATGGTGATATATACCTCTGATTCTTGGGAATTTGGATAAAACTGGTTTTAATTCTGAAAATAAAAAGTTACTTGAATATTCACTTTATACAAATTTTTACACTGTTGTACATATGTTATGTATATGGGGTTTGGACTGTTTTTCTTTTGTGTGCTTGTGCTTTGGTGATTTTCCCCTCTGCCTCCTGTGGGAGGTTCCTTCCTTTTTGAGTGGAGAGGCGTGTTTTCCTGCTGACCTCATTTCCTGTCATCACTCCTTTTTAAGCCGGAGGAGGGCTTCACTTCGACGCTGCAATGTCCTACCTTCAGTGGTAACTCTCTCACTGCCGAGCAAACTGTTCTTCTAAGAATCTCTAGTGAACTAACCTCTGCTGTTTTCTTCCTCAGAAACCCTCCAATGTTCAGGATCGTTCCTCCAGCCAGTAACCTGCCTGCCACGCCGTTCTGCCTCCACTCCCCTATCAGTTCAGGGAGATTTTGGACTCACTTTGTGTTTGTTTATCCTCATTAAATTAACCTTTTCCCTGCCATCAGCCTGTGGTCTGCTTCTGGCTCCTCTAAAACACTCTAACCTAACACAAACCTAACAATACACTGCTCACAAAAATTAAAGGAACACTTTTTTATTGGGCCTGGCATGAAATCAGTTAAACCTGTCTGATAATTTTCTGGTTGGTTAAGCAGCTGAGGGCATCGTTAATCACTTTCAGCTGTATTGGTGTTCATGGAATTAACAACAGGTGCACCACAGTGGCAACAATCAGAAAACCCTCAAAACAGGACTGGTTTTACATGTGGAGGTCATTTCAAGTTTCTCCCTCTTGATCTTTTTGGCTGATTTTTCACTCGTGCTGGTTTTGGCTTGAGTAATTATCTCTACTGGCAGCATGAGGCGATTCCTTAACCCTACAGAAGTTGCACAGGTTGTCCAACTTCTCCAGGATGGCACATCCACACGTGCTGCAGCAAGAAGGTTTAATGTGTCTCCCAGCACAATCTCCAGAACATGGAGGAGATTTCAGGAGACTGGTGGTTATTCTCGGAGAGCTGGACAGGGCCGTAGAAGGTCCTCAAGCCATCAGCAAGACCGATACCTGCTCCTTTGTGCAAGGCGGAACAGGCTGAGCACTGCTCGTGCCCTACAGAATGACCTCCAGAGGGCCACTGGTGAGAATGTCTCTACCCAAACAATCAGGAACAGACTTCATGAAGGTGGCCTGAGGGCCCGACGTCCTGTAGTGGGCCCTGTGCTCACTGCCCAGCACCGTGGAGCTCGACTGGCATTTGCTGAAGAACACCAGAATATGCAAGTCCGCCACTGGCGCCCTGTACTTTTCACAGACGAGAGCAGGTTCACCCTGAGCACCTGTGATAGACGTGAAAGAGTCTGGAGAAGACAAGGAGAACGTTATGCTGCCTGCAACGTCGTTCAACATGACAGGTTTGGTGGTGGGTCAGTGATAGTCTGGGGTGCATATCCATGGAGGGGCGCACAGACCTCTACTGCCTAGGAAATGGTTCTCTGACTGCCATAAGGTATCGAGATGAAATCCTTCAACCCATTGTCAGACCCTACGCTGGTGCAGTAGGTCCTGGTTTCTCCTAATGCACGACAATGCACGGCCTCATGTGGCAAGAGTATGCAGGCAGTACCTGGAGGATGAAGGAATTGAAACAATTGAATGGCCTTCACGATCCCCTGACTTAAACCCAATAGAACATGTGTGGGACATTATGTTTCGGTCCATTAGGCGCCGCCAAGTTGCTCCTCAGACTGTAGAACAGCTCAGGGATGCCCTCACACAGATCTGGGAGGAAATGCCACAAGACACCATCCGTCGTCTCATTAGGAGCATGCATGACGTTGTCAAGCATGCATACAAGCTCGTGGGGCCACACAAGATACTGAAAAGCATTTTGAGTTGCAGAAATTAAGTTTTGAAAAAATGGACTAGCCTGCCACATCTTCATTTCACTCTGATTTTAGGGTGTCTACACAATTGAGCCCTCTGTAGGCTGAAAACTTTTATTTCCATTAAAAGACTTTGCATCCTTTTGTTCCTAAGACATTGCCCTGTCGATATTTGTATAGATATCCAACTTCATATTGAGATCTGATGTATCTAATGTGTTTCAGGCTGCAGTCCTTTTCACAGTACCTCCTATGCCATCTGGTGCTCCCTTCCCATGTGAGGTGGGGAAAAAGTTCCAGGTTGTTCTGTTGAAACCTAGAGTTGGAGGGACACTGCAGAGGAGAGAAAAGTTATTCTTGTTTTTGTATTGCTTGCTGGGGCCATCTGACCAAAAGTGAATTGTATCAACTTTTGGAAACTTTCACCAAATATCTTTTAGGACTGGTTCCATGTGAGTCCAAATGGCAGATGCATCTTGTCACTTGGATTCTGATTCTGTGCAAAAGCCTGTGTTCTGTTCTTTTGTATAGTACATGCCAGTGTGCAGGTTGAGCTGTGGGAGGTTCTGACCAAAGTGGCATGACTGCACCTCAGAACTATACTTGCATCTCCACCCCTCAGAAAAGTCCACATGCACAATTACTGTGCTATCACTGCACTCCTTGATCATGCTCCTATACTCTCTGGACTGGTCTGAACTAAGCACACGTGTGTTGTTGTTTCTGTCTTTAGTTTGTCTTCATATTGTTTTAGAAGCTCTCCCAGCATGCCACTGTGTATCACAAGTCTTGTGTTGAAGTGCATGGTTCACCTCTGTGATAGACCATGGATCAGGAGGAAACGTCAGACCACACAAGTACTGAACGACAGTGAGCTTCTCATTCAGTGGAGTCAAGTTAATTCATTATTTCTAATCAGCAGAAATGCACCTGCCCTTTGATTTATAACAGGTTAAATAGATTTGTATCAGGGAAACTAATGGGACGGCATCATTATCTCTGAGAGGACACAATGTGGTGGGATAGAACAGGACTAAGTGAACTGATCAAATATTTGTTTACATCATTTGTTTACAACATTACATCAAATTAAACTGTGAAACAAATGTTAAAGTGTATTTGAAAGTTGCTACTGAAGGTAAAGGAAAAAGCAAAGGACGACAGGATGAGAGAATCCAGTTCATATGTCCTCCTGACAGAAATGGAGGTTTACAGTGATCAGCAGTGGGACACACACTGTTTGTCTTCACTAGTAGAATTTATGTGAAGTGTCAGACTCTGTGTCACAGACACAGGTGGAGGGAGAATTCAGCTTCTCCATTTAATCAACACTGAGCTTTATCTACCTGCTCACATCAAACATTATCATTAACAGGAGTATTAACACTACTGTGAACTGACAACATGGTGTGGAGAGAAGAAGTGGTGTTAATACACTGCAGGCTGAGGTGTGGCTGATGAGGTGATTGCAGACAGGTGAGCAGGAGCTCTGGAGGGAAACCCAAAGTAAGTCAGCCACACCCAGGCCTACACACACACAGACAAGAACACAGACAAACAGGGGACAAACAAGAAACACTAGGGAGGTTCTCCCAGAAACACGAGGAAGGAGGAGAGACTGTTGGCTCCTAACATGACTTTGTACCACGCTCTCCACTAAAAGATGGTGAAGAGAGAAGTTTCAAATTTCAAATGGATAATTAACCAAATGTGAATCAGGCCCATTTTCAATCTATACTGACTGATTAACAAAATGCTGATTTTATCTATTTAAAATGAAATCTACAACAGTGAAGTCTGTAAAAACTGAAGGGGTCTGAATACTTCCTGTAGCCACTGTATGTCACTCACCTTAAGAGCAGTGTTTCATCTGCTGCTTCCTCTTCACATCCCACTGGCTGAAGCTCACAGCTGTTTAATGTCAGTGTAACTGAATCACTTCATTTAACAAGTGGAGAGTTTGTCAGGCAGCTACACTGAACCAGACATAAAGTCTAGTTTACTGAGCCCTGTTCATGGCCAGAAATCTGATTTCCAGCTTCATGACAAATCTGTGTCACCAAGAGATTTCACACTTCTTAAAATCCTCCACTGAGTCCATGAGATATCAGTATAATGTGAATTTAGGTGAAACACACACACACACACACACACACACACACACACACACACACACACACACACACACAAATACACACATTTTGAGTCACAGAACAAATCTCATTTCCATTCTACTGAATCCTAAGTATGTGTGATGTGTTTCTTTGGTGAATTACCATAGAAATAACTGCCACTGCTTATCAAGCTTTATTTAAGAGGCCAGAACAGAGAGAGAAGGAGTGTGTGAGAGAGAACAACTTGCTTACTTTGGAAAGTGTCACTAAAATCTATCATTTATCTAAATGGATTAATACTTTTCTTCTTCTTTTTTTTCTGTTAAATGTTTATGTCATTGTGTAGCTGTTGATTTTAAGTGCAGGTGTTTCACCTGCTTGAAATAAATTCCCTTTGATTCAGTGTTGTACAACAACATAACATTGAATCAAAGGGAATTTAATTTAATGTAATTTGATTTATTTTCTTTTGACACTGCAAACAGAAAAAAAAGTCAATTTAATGACAAAGTTAAACAGATCTCAATAATGTGATCTGAATTCATTATTAATGTAAAACACAAACACTCAGGACACATCTAAATCATCAGTAGTGAAGCCAGCTGGTTTGAAAAGTCACATAATTAGATAAATGGAAATCACCTGTGTGCAGCCAAGGGCTTTCAGGTGATTGTAGTATAAATACACCTGCATCTGGAGGATCCAGCTTTTGGTGAGTGAGCAGAGAAACTCTCCATCATGAAGACAGAACAACACTGAGTGTCTCTGAGAAAATGGGATTGAAAAGCAGAAATCAGTGGCTGGATACAAGAGAATTTCCAAGTCACTGAACTTCCCTTGAAGAACAGTTAAACCAGTCACTATGAAATGGAAGGAGTGTGACATGGTGAATGATGTATGTCTGTCTGGAGCAGGCTGTTCTAAAAAACTGACATGTCAGAGAAGAAAACACGAGCAGCTCCAAACAGTTTCACACCATGTTTGTACTTTCACACTCTGATATTCGCTTTGGTTTTTTTCTCTCTCTGTCTCGTCCTTTTAACAACCTCCTTCAGCAGGAGTCACATTGAATTTGTCACATCTGATGATCCTTCACTTGTTCATAGAAACCAGAAAAAAAATGAGAGTATTGTGGTTCAGTGCTGAGCCTGATAAACTAAAAGGGTTGCATTTGATAATAAAGCAGTTCAATATCATTTGGAGGTTAAAGCACATGATGTGTTTTAAAATGTAGTGATAATTATTAAAAGAATAAATTTTATTTGAGATGTCATCTTCAAAGAAAAAGAAAATATCAAAATGATTGATAACCCTCCCCCACCCCGACTGACCTGACCATGTGGTCTGACCACGTGGCCTGAGCCCCGGTTTATGTCACTTTTTACGGCGCCTCCCACTTGATCCCCGTCCCTTTTCTGACATCAATTCCTCCACCCCAACCCCTACATTCATGCCCCTTCTCCAATGTCACTTCCTACACCCCCACCCACCCAAGACGACATGAGGTGAAATAAATATAAAGAAATAGGGAGAATTTTACAACATGTTCATGGCCACTGGGAGGCATCTCCAAGATTTACATCTGAGCATCAACCGTCAAGAATTTAACAAAGGTTACTCTTTGTTTGTATTCGATCTCAACTCGGGAGAAGACAACGGACGCTTTGTCCCCCATTTCCAATGGAAATCTAAGACTGGAGATGAGATTCAGAGTTCCCTGCCCCACACTACCACTTTGTTTGTGTACGCTTACGCTTAAGATTCCATTTTGGAGATCAACTCTAAACGACAGGTGCTGGTGGAAAATTATTAACTAAAAAAAAAAAAAAGGGGATAATCATTAGCTGGAAAATCTTTTGCATCATCTGCTGGGTGATGTATTTTTATGGCCAGCGTGGGCCTCGGACCAGCTCCCTTGCTGACTTTGTTGTTCAGAACCCCCCGCGTACTTTATCATCAACACACACCCGTCTCACATGCTTGGTGAACACTGACTGGCTTTAACTCTGGAAGAAAATGGCATAACCACCTTTTTTGACTCTTACGGTCTGCCCCTTGACTTGGCTCATTACCCTTCAAGTATCTTGCAGTTTTTGGAAGACCGATCTACTGCGATATTATACCCACAGCTTCAACCAATCGACAGCTTCAACACCCCCCGTCCACCACCTGTGGCCAAAACTGCATTTATCTTCTCTGCCAGCGTGCCTGCGGATTATTGTTTTCGACGTGTGCTGTCTTTGTACCACCAGGATGCATCCAAAAATGATGACTGTCTCTGACTTTGTGAAAAAATACAAACGCTGTATCTGAAAGTCTACACCCTGTGACTCTTTTACCCACCTGACTTGCTTTTTACAAATGTTTAAAGATTGATACAGATGATCCTATTTATTGATTTATTTTCTTCCCCAATTTTTTCCTTATAAAATGCATAATAAAAAAATGTACCGTAGACTTGTGAACACTGATGAATAAAGATTTTATTAAGAAAAGGACAGAGTATGAGTCATTTGTTACATTCATGGGGAAAAGTTGATCCATGCAGAAGGTTTTTCTCTCTTTTTATCCTCTCCCTCTTCCAGTGGTCTAATCCATCGTGGAGATAGGTTGACTTTTTCTCTACTTGGTCTTCCCCTGCCAAAGCCAGGCATGTCGTCCGTTTTGAGGCGATGGCGCTGTTCACGTGCGTATTTTTAAATTTTTTCATAAGAACTCAATCCGCGTTCACTTAAAATCTCCCTCATTTGAACATCCAAATCCTCTTGGCTGTCTGATATAAGTAAAAGATTCGGGTGGTCAGCTCAACTGCTGGGGTGAGAGGCGAAACATTTTCTGGGTCGTCTTCAGAAACATTTTCTAATAAGTCCTCCTACAAGGTTTCTGATGATAGGTATAATGGCTGAAAGTAGGGGTAAAAGAAATCCACCCGTCTGCTTCTTCAACACTTGCTTTTTGTGTTTCAAACCCACTTTTCTGTCCGCCAGCAGTATGATAATTTTTTTTTCTGTCTCTTTTGTTTTGTGTATTACTGAGATGAGAGGGGAATGTTGCCTTTCAAAGGATTGACTGTGATCTCACACAAGGCATTGAGAAAGTCCAGCAAGGAGTGAACTAGAATATCTCGATGTTTCTGAGGTGTAGCCAGGTACAGAGCTTTGAGTAAGGGACTGTTCCTTTTTATAAGGGTCAACATGGCGAGGAGGAGGAAGAATTTATCTGGGTTTTGGAACGTAAACCGTCAGCCACTTACCGGGGAGTATCCCGGTTCTCAGTCTGTACCTTTCTGGGCAGGCGGGTGTGAGGTCGACGATTAAATAGCTGTGAGGGTCTTTGATGGCGTCTTCAAAACTTAACAGAAAAAAGGCATTTTGGGAAGGAAAGATCTGATGAGCTAATACATTCACCTGCAATTTATCCCGAGGATTTTTAAAGAGCACCATATAATTACTGTCTGGATTGATGGTGCGGCTGTATTTGCCACGATGAAATACATTTTGAGTGAGCATCATGACGCTCATACGTCTATGATGTCTGTACTGTGTGAAAATTCTAACCACTTCGGGATGGTCAGAGGCCTGAAAAATAACATCGTCCAGAATAATCAGATGACTCTGCTCGGGAGGAAACAGGTTGTCGTCTTCAAAAGACTCAGGCAGACCTTTGACAAATTTAATATTTTTATTCATCTTTTGCAGCTCAGCATACAAAGGTTGAAAGGAAGTATAAATCCACACTACATTTTCAGGTACAATATTTACAACATCTTTTAAATTTTCTAAAACACTTTTTACAAAATAGGTTTTCCCACAACCGCTGGGTCCCACCACCAGACATGAAAAAGGTGCAGTAAGTCGAGGGTCAAAGTTAATTTCCTCCATCACAGACACGATGATATGATCAATATCTGAAAGGCAGACTTGTTCCGTCGCTAAACAGACGTCTTTTGTCATACACCACTCACTCAAACTTTTTTCTGGAATGCTGAATTTTTCAGCAACAGTCTCTTTTTATCCCTAGCAATGTTGTGCTGAGGGATATGAATCACCCCTTCCTCTTCCTAGACTCGTCCAAATAACCTTCCACCAGCTCTTTCACAGTATCAAAGTTGATGCCTTCAGCGCTTAACTCTCGGGTCTGAGTGATACCCTTGGCGCATCACTCACCCTTTTACTATTTCTAGTTTGGTAGGCGTAACTTTTGGGACCAGCGGCGGTGTATTCTTGTATTTCATCTGTCAAATCCCCCAGATAATGACCCAGTTCCAAGGGGGACTCTTCCTCTTTCACCGAATAAATCATGCTGTCGATGTCAGTATAGAGGACCCTGTCTCCTAATTACTCAAGATACCCGTACAACTTGAGATGGGCGTAGGCGGTGGTGAAGGCGGCAATGAAAACATTATTGGATCTGCCGGGGGCTACAACGCACCATAGCGGTTTTGTCGCTGAGGAAGGCAAAGTACTTGACACGGTACTGTCCTGAAAACATAAAGCGGAAAAACTGCTCCAGGTCACTGACTGTCTCAGTTCTTGTCATATTGGTTTTTTTGGGCAAACTTACCCCAGAAGCTGTTGAGGCAGAGCTTAGACACCTGTCTCCTGGCGGGGTTTGATTCTAATTTGTCGGCATCTAATTGAATGCCTTGATGGAGCCGATAGTCTCTGATGTACTTTTCCGGCTTTCCACGCCTCTGGGGGTACCCGAAGCCTCCTGCTTTCCTTTCAGAAAAGTATGTATGTAGTCGACAAAGATGGATGGCAGACAGGGAATGCGGGAGACTCATGAGCAGGTAATCAGTCCAAGAGTTCTTAACAAGCTCGGACGAGTTTGGGGAAGAGAAATGGCTCAAACTCACTGCTGGTGAAGCCTTGCTGGAAGGAGGTTAGAATGAGGGCTTGGCGTGGAAGTTTCATGGGTCATCAAAGTCTTTGGATATGACGGTAGGGTGGCCTAGTGGGTACGGAAAGCTACAGTTAACGTAGGGGTACAGAGGCATCACGTCAATGTACTGCACGGTTTTGTCAGAGGCAGCCGTGTGTCTCAACTTCACGGTGCAGGTCCTGCCTCCGTAAAGAGCTTGACGTGGGGAGAGAGGTTCAGGGGCTCAAAGTTCGAGAAATGCTTTCACCCCAGGATGAGAACGCTTCATCTCTGACCAATCATGTTCTCTCATAACGACCGTACAGATGCCGTAAACGGTTTTTAGTCTTTGTAATTTCTCGCATGTAGCTTCATGCAGTGCTTCATAGGGGGACTCCTGTCAAAAGGCATATCTCTTAGACAGAGTCGGAGGAGCTGACGACAGAGGAGGTGAGTCGGATAGGTGAAGCTGAGTGCCAAGCAGCCACAGGCAGATGAGGAATGGAGAACAGGCAAGCAGTACTTGTAGTCAAGGACAGAAGGCTGGTGGATTACCGGGGCAGAGGCGTGAAGCAAGGTCGGAGGCAAGACGGGTTGATACAAGGTAAGCAGTCCGGGAATAAGTGCTGGAGAGTCAGGCATGAGAGCGAAGACAATCTGGCAATGAGTGAGAGGAGTGAAGCTGCATATATACTGGCTTGATTGGAGATGGTGAGCAGGTAACAGCAGCAGGTGGAAGCAGTTGGGCTGATGAGGGGTGTGGCTGAGCAGCAGGGCAGGAGAGGGGCAAAGCAGAATGTGACAGGTGAAGGTATGGCTAAGGATTTGGGGGCAGGAAATTGGTGAGAAACACTTTCATGCAGGCAGAGGCGATAGTCACGCTGCTGAAAGGGTCCACCTCAGTATCTTTGAGAAACTGGTTCCTGAATCTGGCACATCCCTCTGACAGGATAGCGACATCGTTTTTACAGTACTGCAGGGCTTCCTTTTGAAAGTGAAAGATGCCCTGAGAAGCTGTTTCATACCAACTGTTAAACTGTTCGCTGATGCACTGTCATGCGTTCTGCACCATAATTGTCGGGAGGAGGGTAGGGTCCGACGTACCTCAGGTGCTCCTTTGAGCTGAACCTGTGAGGGAAGTATCCCTTGCTCTGGTCGCTAAAACCTAAGGCTTTGGGCATAGCGTTTAGAGACATGGTGAGAAAACATAAGGAGTCAATGAAGTTTAAATGGAAATCAGGGTCTGTGAAACTCAGAACTTTACTGCCGTGCATGATGAGGTGAGAAAGTTTGTAACCCAGTTCTATCATGCAGTTGAGGATCAGGTAGCTGTCAAAACCTTGTGCATTGTGAGCTATAAACGTGGCTCCCTGGCAGGAGAAAGTTTCTTAAACAGTCTAAACCGTAAGAGGCCCACTCTTTACCCTTCCACGTTTTGGTGCACACCAAGTAAAGGACGTGCACCCCTTCCTTGTCAACAAACGTTTCAAAATCGAAAAAAATCAATTTCTCACTGTGCTCTGTCACTGGCGGGAGAGGCTGGATGTAGCATTGGTGCTGCTCCGTGGTCAGGCTGTTGAGGGCTACTTTTTCCCCACAGATGTGACACATCTTTAGAGGACAGGTGTGAGACTTTGCTCTTTTACTGACAGGAACAGTGTACAGATTTTTGCAATCCCTACATCTTTTAATGATGTTGCAAGTACTGATTTGCTTTCCACCCTTCTGCTGAGGCTCTTTGTGTCTGGAAAAGCACACAGGCATACAACACGTCCTGCCGCAGTCCTGGCAGTACACATGCCTGTGATCCTCTCCAACCGGACAGAGGTCACAGCAGGCGGGGCAGTTGCCCGGGCAGCTATGCGTGTGAGTTTTCAAAGGTCTTGTAACAATACTGACAAACATGTCTAGCACCCAGAAAACCTTTCAGATTAAGTATGCCGTAGTAATGATTTTGAAATAAAAGCAAAAACAGAGGATTTGAACGATCGGAAAAGTCGGTCTTAAAATGAGAGAGAGGATGCTCATCTGTAGTCCTGTGAAAAACCACAATTTTACGTGTGAGAATATTTTCAAATTTTCCAACATCGCTTAAGGTCACGGAAGTTTGTTCGCTCAGACCTGCGAGATGCTGCAACTCTCTTCCTCATTCGACAGCCTCGTTGACAGTGCCGCCGGGTTTGTGAGGTAAGCTAGGCAGATGGCGAAGCAGAGGCGATCATCACTATTGTATGCCACATACAGATGATGTTTCTTCTTTCGGATGATTTCACAGTATACATTTTGTGAAGTTTTCGTTTTGACACCCCGCTGAGATTTCTCATCACCTGGACGATTAATTCCAGGTTATCATCTGAGGTGATGTCTGCATTGGATTGTACTAACATTTCTAGCAGACCCTCAAACACAGGAAGGATGGCATCCCGCTTTGCGTCAACGGTCACGGAGACGTGTTGATGTATGGTGTTGATTGTTTGGAGGGTTGCTGGCGCCGACAAAAGCAAAAGATGCTGGAGAGCATTTTCTAAGGGTTGAAAGTAATTCTCTGCACCAGCATTTTGAACATTTATTTCAGAAACAGGTGGAAGGTTATTCAGTTCTTCTACAATTTCTTCTAACTCTTCGGGAATAACTATGAACTCTTTATCCATTTCTTTCTTTTTTTTTTAAAACCAAGAGTGGAAGTGTAATGTTGCATTACTGATAATGATATTCACCACAGTGGGAGGTGTTCTATGATCCCCCGATGTTGAGAATGGTGGGGAGCGGGAACAAGAACGGAGCCAGAATCAGAAGCGGAGCCGTGAGACTGAAATCCTCTTCTAAATTGCACGGGCTCCCAGATCTTCAGCCATTTGTCTGATGTATCAACTTCAGGCTGCTGATTGACTGGACTGGCAGGTTGAGGCTCTATAAACATATGCACAGATAATATTATTTTAAACTCCAGATAGGATGTTTTGAAGAGGTAAATCCTTAAGAGGGGAGGTTGAAATTCTGTGGACATGCATGCACACAAAAATAATTTAATCATTATTTGAATTCATTTACTTTTAAAAATATATACGTGGAATTACTCTTTAAATGTATTCTCATTAAGGTAAGAACCCAATTACTTCATGTAGATTTTTTTTAAGGTCACTATCAAGGATGTAGAAGTGCTCTTCCTGTAAATAGACAAATCTGACACATTCTTTCATGTAGATGTTTAAGGTCACTATCCTGTATGTAGACGTGCTCTACCTGTAAATAGACATATCTGGAAATCAATGTTGCTCATCAACATTTGTTGACATTGATAGAATTTCAAACATTTCACATTGCCACGCCTTTCCGTGCCCTAGACAAAGACCAAGTGCCCAGAGTGTGGAGGATATTATGTCTCCCTTTCCCGCCATCTGCAGGACTGGCATGGCATGAAGGATGATAAACAGAAGCGTCTCTTCATTAGTAAGAAACATCTAAGATATGGTGGGAGACTGAGGTGCCCCATCAAAGACTGTGGATCACAGAAATACTTCGCGAGACTGGACAAGTACCTCATCTCTGCCCATGGGAGAAGGCATTTGTCTTTGGTACTTACCGCATGGAGGTCCATTTCCTGGAACTTGAACTTACCCACCCTTCACTCCTAATCTCTATCCCCTCAGTCAAGCAACTGTCTGAGGCATGTGTCTTTGGTACCGCATGGAGGTCCATTTCCCAGAACTTGAACTCACCCACCGTTCACCCTTAACTTTTCCTCTCAGTCAAGCAACTGTCCTGGGCATGTGTCTTTGATACTTACCGCATGGAGGTCCATTTCCTGGAACTTGAACTTACCCACCCTTCACTCCTAACCTCTATCCCCTCAGTCAAGCAACTGTCTGAGGCATGTGTCTTTGGTACTCACCGCATGGAGGTCCATTTCCTGGAACTTGAACTCACCCACCCTTTACTCCTAACCTTCTCAGTTTCTTTCTCCTTCTGATTTTGAATTTACAGACCAGTAGGCCAGTGCACAAAAAATTCACCCATAACCCTTAACCCCAACCCAAACCACAACCCAGCCCGTGCCACTGTTCTGTAAATACTTTCTCATCTGTATAACTACCTCTCTGAAGATTCCAATTAACTTTACATCCGAATTATTGTCACAATATTCTGCTTCCTTATAAGAACCATCGGTACCTGGATCAACCCCACCCATCTACAAAACTCCGGTGACAACCAGGTGAGTTCCTCCCACATAGAATATATACATTCATACCTTTTAATATGCACACCAACATTCTCTCACACACATTACATTCCCTCAGGAACCAAAATGCAGACACTTGGTCCTTGTGGGATTTGAACCCTCTTCTTTCCTACTTCTTCTTTTCTACTCCACGACCACCATTACCCGGACCTCCATCTTGCAGTCTTCACCAACAAAGAAAAACAGCATCTACCAGAAGCTCAACAAATTACCACCCGGACCTGCATCCGGGAGGCCGGGGTTCAATCCCCACTCACCACCAAAGAACAATCTACTGAAAGATATCCAGCATCATTGATACCTAAGGTAAGAGTCCTCCACCATTTATAACTTTTATGTATCTACATAATTATTTCAGAGTGAAGTCTACACACAGGAGCGGACCTCAAGATGGCTCCTCCGGCACACACACACACACACTCATACACCTGCACACACACATAGTCCTAACAACACACCACAACCACTCATGACACTTAACATACAGCCTCCAACACATAGACAACACACCATATCCACACTCACTCATGCACCAGATCCAATAACCAGGCAAACCAGTAAACAATACTTCAAACTGATACAGGCTCTATATCACAAACAAATCATGGACACAGCCATAAACACCAGAACATTTCTCCCAGGTATGCTGAGACAAGTCACACGCCTCACAGATTTTATTAAACCATCCACACCCACAACAGAAAGCAGCAATAAAATACATGATAATACTACAACTTGGATGCACAACACAATCACCATACTACACGACCATTACACACACATAATCAACACTATATATACATCATCTTACAATTCCATAGCTTTAGATATAGCCACCAGTTGGGCCAGGAAACGCTACGGATCAAGACTTTCTACATCAACACTGCAAGAGACCCACCGACTTTTGAAGATCACCAGCATCCCCCAACAACCAGAACATCACCCCATTCATCAACAAACAAGAACCAACACCCTATCAACCATCTCCGAAGAAGAATATCCCCCCCCTACCCAAATCATCCGCCCCCACCACCCTCTCTGTCTACCAAGGCATACGGAAAACCACCACAGAAGAACTTAATCTACAATCCTATCCCCCCAAGCCCATTTTACCTCAACAAATCTCAACAGAAACCCAAACCACACCTCAACATAAGACCACATCAACAGAGAAGACAAAACCAGATCCCAGTAGCCCCTCCCTCTCCTCACCCAATTTATAAACCCACCCTCAGAGGACCCATCAAGCCCCACCCCTATAACAACAACATCTCTATCATCAAGACCGGACTCAGAAATCGTTCCACCGGCCCCAACAACCTCTACTCCTCAACTACAGAAAATCCGGAAAGTGACCTGGGGACCTCTACCTACTACAGAAGAAATACACTCAAGCACCCCCCATAACCCTATCTCCCCCATTCTCCCTCCTATTTCATCTTCTTCACCACCCATACAAATAATAGCTCAGATTCACCACCCCAGCCATCACTGACACACCATAGAGGAACTCCAAACAGTCACTCTCAGCACACATTCCAATGTTTCTGTCCATATGAGCATGTGCCCCACATCATGTCTCCACCACATCATACTTCATCTCCCATCTCTCCTACTATCCAACCTGAAAACTCCCACCCCTCCCTTCTTTCAAGTCGCCCTTCCTCTTCTTCCCCACCCCATTCACCCACTTCTCCTATCCCAGCCGCTCAACCTTTCCCTCACCTGCCACCTACCTTACTACTGTCTCCCTCCCCCCCTCCACCCCTCTTGGCTGCACCATACCTCCGGACCAGACCCTTCATCGACCCAACTACCATATTGCACGTCCCACCGCAAAATCCAGGACTGGCATTTCAAGACAAAGAAACCTATCCTCATCCTTGGCGACTCAAGCGTCCCAGGATACACCCACCCACAGATCCAAATAGACAGCTACCCTGGAGCAAACATCTACCATTTCCTCAAGGTTTGTGAAAAAACTCCCCCAACCCCATGTCAAGATTCTCATTTTCTCAATTGGAATAAACAATAAAGATCAAGACCCTAAACAAACCTCCATCAAACAACTGAAGACCCTCTTCCGTCAAGGTAAGTCGACCTTCCCCAATGCAGACATTTACTTCCCGTAATGAATTTTTCATCCAACCTCACCCCAACCCAGAAACATAATCTCACCCTCATAAACAACGTCATGGCCACCCACTTTCCCATCCTCACTGAAATTTCTCATGAAACTTTCACTACAGAAAAGACAACATCCATTGTACACCCACCACAGCAAGCCTTATCTTCCAAAATTGGCTGGCACAACTAAATTTACAACAAATCCCAAACCCAACCCGGACCTCTCACAACACACTCACACCACACATCAGCCTCCGGACCTGGGGTGGAACTCCACTTCAAATATCCTTAACCTAGCCACCCTCTTCTCTCCTCTACATCTCAACGTCAGCTTTTGGAGAGGGGCCTAACTTTCATACCTAGACCCATGCATCTCGTCCGGGGAGGAACTTCATAAGGACCTATACGAATGCTATTTCTCGGACATGTCTGTGTTTTTTGTACCTACATAACTACTGCATTTAAGGTGGTGCGCATGCAGCATATCATTTGAAAGCTGAAAGTCTTATCTTTTCAGCGATATAAAACCTTACAAGCTAAAACAACGACTTTAGGTAGAACTAAACCATCTTCTAAAAAACAACAAAGTAATAACTGTCGTCGCTCATTGTTTTTTTTTTTTACTAGTCGCCCTGCGGTTCAACACGCAGCGCAACAACAACAAAAATGGTCTTGTTTTGTCGGGAAAAGTCTAAAGAATCACGTCGAGTTGAAAAATGCGGTCAAAAACATTTCTTTAGGTGCATAAATGATCAAAAGTTGCAATCAAATTTTTCCGACTGAAAACTACAGTGCACTATTGCTCCTTCGTTTCTACGTTTTGTCGCCTCTGTTTTGTTTTGAAAATTAATACCATGGAGCTTGGTTTGTAGTCCCTGCCCTCTGCTTTTGATTGACACCTCATTTGACCATCCAGGAAGATCTATGGCCCCCCACAGCCAGAAATAGCCAATGAGCGACTCTAACACGTTAAAGTGCACCGCCCACTCTGACGCTTGTCTTTTCCGCCTATCATATCTTACGCTGAATCTGATCTAATGGCCGTGTAGCCAATGAAATTGCAGTCGCGGGAAGTGTCACATGTTGTGATTGTGGAAGGAGGAGGGCTACAAGACCGTGCGTAAACAAATATACTGGATGTCAGCTAGTCGTGCGTACGTGCGTAAAAACAGTAGTGATTTTCTTATGGCTCGGCTCGCTAAAAAGTGCCGGTTCTTTCAGCTCCCCAGGTTCTCCGCAGATGTTTTTTGTTGCTTAAATTGATTTATTAACAAAATAATGTAAAATTACGTGTAAAATTAATTAATTTTCCTGCGGTCACTCATTTTGTCACCTTCTCAGCGTGTTCTCTCTCTCTTTCTCTCCTGTCTGTAACCCCCCCAACCGCAACAACCCCCCCCCCGCCCCCGGCTTAGTGCGGACACGCCGCACGTCACGTAGTTGACCAATCACGTGAACGAAAAAACAAAAACAAAGCGGCTGCGGCTCCCGTCGTTCACTTCAAAGATGGCCATTGCGGTCGCGACCGAGACATCACTTAGAAACAGGAGAGGGCAAAAGGGCCATGTGGCTGTGGGTTTTTGTTCCCAGCAATCAAGAGCACACAGTTTGACCAATCAACTGTCTGAAGACTGAGATCCGTTGATTAAATGAGTCAAGTCTCTTACTTTACTGCATGGCATGCTGAGAATAACGTGATGATGTCATCATCTGCCGCTTATATGGGTCCAGGCCCAGGTTGCGGCCGCCCAGTCCACACCGAAATTTCACGGTGGGCTCACCACCTGTGGGCTCACCACCAGGTGGAGGTGGTGCCGTCCAGAGTGGGGCTCAAACCCACGATCCTGAGATATTGAGTCTCATGTTCTACTAATTGAACTAACCAGGCGGCCAAACTTAGGAAGGTGAAATTGTAAATATGTAAACAGTGTGCTGTGAATAGTATGTGATTCATTCACATAAAGTTGTTGATTTCTGACCATAGCACTTTTTCTGACTAATTTCTTATAATGCAGGTTTAGTTTCAATAGAATAATGAGCATTCAATGTGTTCTCTCTTCCATAACGATTTTTGTACTACTAATTGTGAATATGAATATGAATATTAATATGAATATTAATATATTGGAGGAATCAATATGGAATATGATTCCTCTAAGTGTCACCTTTCATTAGAGCCGTCATTGATGTCTGTATGTTGAAGCATTCAGGAGTTATACACTTGGCACCTGGCGTGCCCAAGAGCTATCCAAAGTGGCCATTTTGGATAGCTCTTGAGAACGCCTGGACATACCCACTGAAAAAAACCTGTGCAAAACAGTCAATTTTTGTACAATTGCTATGAAATTTTAACATGGAATGGGTAGGACTTCAGTCTACAGAAATATGTTGTCATCTAATCCTATCCTACAAGCCCAGGTTATTAGAAAGATGCATTTTTAAAAAAAAAATCCAGGCAAGGAAAAAATTTTTTTTTTTTCTGTGTTTAATATTCTCTTACTCGATACCAGTTACACCTACAGTAGATCAGACTGCTGAAATAAAAACTTTAGAGTGTTACCTTCACAAAGAGACCAAACTTTTGAATGTCCTTCTAAGGGCTCAAGAACAGCTTTGAATTTAATTTGGGCATGTTTTTGACAGGTGTTTTGGGCAAATTAGGCCGGAGTGTTAAGGGGTTAAACCCTATCTGAAGATTTTACAATCCTGGTTGACCTTTTATAATTCCTTTATCTCCCCCACCTATTTTATCCTCCCTCAGTGCCTCTTTGAGAAATCAAATAATCCTCTAATTAGAGGATAAAAGATTGGAAAGCAACAGAATTAACTTAAGAAAATTCAGAGCAATTATGTGGAAGAAAGAAACATTTTAAACAGCCAACTTGAATTGAACCTAACCTCAATTAAAGAGCCACTGCAATCTTATGAAATGAAACAGGGTTAATAAAATAATGGTGTTTATAATATTTTTATATGGTGTGTGTACGTGTGCATATATATGAACTTACCTTATTTATGCCTTACATGACATTATGACCCCCCCCCCTTTTTTTTCTTATTAAAGATTTTTTGCATGTTTTTTCCTATTTTTTTATATAGATAGTGAGTTCCATGTATTGCATTTATACCATTCTCTTCAAGCACTTACCTTTAATGTTATTATTACGGTTGTCCAATATTTATTGTATTTATTATATTTGTATCAATATTAGCCTTTTGCAGATGACTCCAGACTCAGAGGAAAAAAATGGTACTTTCCATCCCAGACCCTAAATAAAGGGACGATCAGCAGGATGGTCTGAAAAATACAAAACAAAAGGAAACAACTATAATAATATCAATTAGTATCAACCTCTCAGAAAAAGGAAAAATTGAAAACCACAAACGGAAGTGGGGGTGGTGACTCTGTGCAGGCACCTGTTGCCAGTGCACCAAAATCACAACTTGTGATTATTTAAGAATTTATCTTCCCCAACCTAACCAAAACCCAATTCTAACCCTAACCCTGAAACCAAGTCCATTTTGTATCTATTTTCTTAGTCTTTTTTAGAACATATACCATAAGTCCACCCAGAAACTCACCCCCATGAACACCCTCCCTTTTTATAAAAGATCCAATCTCCTTTTATAATTCCTTCCCTTTTACTCCCCCCCTCTTTTCCCTCCAAAAGTTTGAATCTATGTCAGCCTATCAGAGCTAACCTCTCTACCTTTACTCTGGAACCTCTCTGGAGGTTGGTTAGGGAGAGCAGGAAAGAGTTGGACCCAAAGGTACTGGGCCAATCACTAGTGAGGAAACTTTCCTGGGGGGTCGGTTTTAGATTCCCACCTCCCATAGTCCATATATACCCCCTATTCAGTCTCCCTCAGGATTCCCCTCTGAAGAAGCAGTTGTACTGCGAAACGTTAGGGGCATTTTTAGGCTGGATTGGGCCTGATTCTTGGTACCTTTTGCCTAATTTGGCTGGGAAATTAGAGATATTGACCGAATTTGGTCATCATTGACACTTTTTTAACCTTTTGAACTCCAAATAAAGATAATTAATTTTAAACATAACCAAAATCAGTCGGGGGCCTGCCCTGGTAAAAAAGAAAAGGACCAACAAAAATGGATCAGAAAAGACTTGTTCCTTTTAATTGTCAACTTTGAGCACCCACCTGAATAGGTCTACCAACATCTGGATTCTCCAACGCAAGCCGAGACCAACAGAAAACCCCGGCCGGGGAGAAGATTCAACCTCGGACCTTGGAGAAACAGGATTCACAAGTAGGCCCCTACTGACTATGGTTTTTCCTCACAGGACCAGGATGGCCCACTCCAGCCTAAGGAGGGAGACTGGAACAACAACACAAAACAAGGATAGAATTAGAGACAGGACTTTTTTAAAACGAAGCTTAAAACCTTTTTGTTTGATAAAGCTTATAATTAGTTGTAGTTACAGTCCTAGTTATTTATTAAACTTATAGTTAGTCACAATTATCTCTATAGACAATGTTACAGTTAAGGATATAGCCCTTAGTAGGGCTGGCTCAGGCAACTGAATTCATCCCCTAGTTATGCTGCTATAGGCCTAGGCTGCTGGGGGACATCCCTTGATGTACTGCGCACTTCTTCTTCTTTCTCTTTCTCTCCTCAGATCCACTCTCAAATTTATTAGCCTTTATTACATGTCATTAACTCTGTGTCCTCTCTGTCCCGTAGTCCTGTGTTTGTTTCTCTCTGGTCTCTCTTTCTCTGTACCTTTCTGCAGGTACCTCTGGCTCCGGAGCTGCATGTCCTATGGTCCTGGCTCCACCCACCTGCTGCTGTTTATTATAGTTTACAATGATCTATTTCTAACATGTTTTAATGTTCCATTCTGCTACAGATAAATATTTGATTAATATTCTTTGCAAACTGCAATGTAAATAATTACCAGTCATGACAGCTTTTTGCCTCCGTGCTCTGTTTCATAATTCTAATCTGCTGAGCACACATTATCAAATAACTGTTCACTAACTGTAATGTAAATACTGACCCACATTGTCTGTATTATGCTGCATGTCTTTCTCCCCCTCTCCTCCATTCCTAGCTGTCCTATCTTCCTCCTTTTCCTCCTTTCACCCAGCCCGCCATCGGCAGGAGGGTCCCCATCTGAGCCAGGTTCTGCTCAAGGTTTCTTCCTGTTAAAAGGGAGTTTTCCTTGCCACTGTCGCCTTAAGTGCTTGCTCTGGGGTCAGGCTCTGGGTCTTTGTAAAGCGCTTTGAGACAATTTTGATTGTGGAAGGCGCTATATAAATAAAATTGAATTGAATTGAATTGACTAGACAGTCAGAAAGTAGAATTACAACCAACAGAAATGAAGAAGGGGACCAGAGAGAATTTAATTCTCAAAATCCCAGGACAGCACCAGATGATCTCACCCGGCAATTGGCTAAACACTGCTTCAAATTAATACAAGCAGTCCACCATAAAAAAATACCATCGACCAGGCCATCCTCACCAAAACTCCACCTAAGGGCATGCTGAAACATGTAGATAAACTTACGATGTTTATTAAACCCTCCTCCCCAACAGAACAGGTTAAAGCTGCGGTAAAAGAAAATACGCAACAATGGATGCAGAATAATCTTTCCATCCTGCAAGATCACTATTTGAAAATCCTAATAGGATATAACCAGTTACCTTTGAATGAAACCGCACTCCAAATTGCAATCGGCTGGGCTAAAAAACGCTACAAAGCTAGATTAACCCAGCTAACAATTACAACTGCCCGTATTCTTTTGGAGCCCTCTAACATATCGGACCCACTGCCTCCACCTTCGGAGGAGTCTCCTGGTGACACTCCATCTAGCCTGGATCTGGAGGACAGGGAGGAGGTCCTGCCCCTGCCTGAGCCACAGGGAGTGCCAACACTCCAGCCCAACATGATGGACGAGCAGGCGATGAGTGGGGAGACACCAACTGAGCTACAACAACTAGATGAGGGTGCACCATTAAATACACTTAAACAGACTGATTTGAGGTATTCTCAATCAACACCTATGGGGGAGGAGATAATAGATGAAACTACCTCTATGGAGAGATCAGGAGAGGCTCCTCCCCCAGTGCCCCTCTCGCCGGTTGTGTGTCTCCCTACTGGGGAGAGAATCCAAAGCCCTGTAACCACCAGAACTCTCCTGGCCGCCCACTCGGCGCCCCCTGTGGCTTGGACAGGGGAGGGAACAAGGATCACCGTCATCTTCATCAACCAACAGGATGAGGAGATCCTTCCTCGATAGGAGAAATACGGGGGCTGAGCCTATCCGAGAGGAAAAAAGTGGTGGAAACAAACATGATGACTCAGGGGTCGCAAAAGTATAAACATACTGACCTGCATGGCAGAGCGACCCAGTCTGAATCCACCCAAAATACCTCGGCGGGGCCCCTAATGGATACTGCCTTGATGTCTGGGCGCCTCACAGACGAGCCGACTGCTGGGGCGGCGGGTGCATCGGCCCCCGACCACTCGCCGGGGGCCTTGTATCTTCCGTGTCAGCATAAGGCAAGAAAGGGAAGAAAAATCCTAGATGGAATTTCAAAGGAAAAAACCTATTTGGTTCCTTGGTGATTCCAATCTAAACCGCATACCACCCTACAAGAACAAAAACATTCAAATAGACAGTTACCCTGGAGCAGCATTCTATCATTTTCAGCATGTCCTAGATAAAACACCTGAACATCCCTGGTGAAGATAATGGTGCTATCCATAGGGATTAACAATAGGGATCAAGATCCACAAAAGACCTCCATAAAACAGCTACGCCATGTTTACAGGAAGGCTCAGGCGGTGTTCCCCAACGCCAATTTTCTCTTTCCCATCATCAACTACTTGCCTCTCCTCCCGCAGGAGCAACAGAAAAATCTAAACGCCATCAATAACTTCGAGGTGACACAGCCACACACTCCTCTTTTTGCGAGTTTTTACATGAGTGAACGGAAGCGAGAGGGGTCAGATAAAGTTCAATTAAAGTCCATCTCCACTGTTTCTTAATATAGGGTTGAATAAAGTACTTTATCTGCTGCTATAAATGTTGATAAGCTAGCTCCCTTGAGCCATAAAAGACTGACCTTGACCTGTACCTACATGAGTGTAAGGCTATTGGGCAAGATCATTTGGTAATTGTTGAATTTTGTTTTTCTTAAAATGATATATTTAACTTTTTTTTTTTGAATTGTTTTGTATTTTATTTAACTTAACACAAGGATTTTTTTGCACTACTTTAAGTTAAGACAGTCAAAGATGCTCTTTTAGTTCATTAGAGTGCATTCAAGTAATGGCATTTAATGTTTTAATTATATGATGTCATTTTTTGTCATGTTTGTAAATTTTACTGTACACTGTGAATATTGCACTGAAGCTTGATTTGAAGAAAATAGTGAATCAAATCAAAATCGTAATATCTGCCAGAAAAATCGCAATTAGAACTTTTCCTAAAATTGTTCAGCCCTACAGGTGAGTAAGGAAATTTTAGAGTAGCTGAGTTAATCTCATCTTATGTCCTATCTTGGGACAACCAACCCTGAAACTTATCAATGAGGTGCCAACACGCTGGAACAGCACATATGAAAAGCTGTCAAGGCTACATGATGAGAGGGAACCAGTGTGGGTATCTCTGGCCTCTCTAAAAACAGGTTTGACTCCACTTACAGCTGATGAGTATACCATCATAGGAGAAACACTTCTTGTGCTTGCTCCTTTCCATCAAGCTACAGTGGAGTTGTCTGAAGAGAGACAAGTGTCTGGGTCAAAGGTCATCCCAATGATGAAAATGCTCTTGCACTAGAGCGTAATACTTCAACCTTGCACACACAGGCAGCCATACACCTACATGAACACCTGAAGCATCGAGTCACAGACACTGCTTCCAATCTGGAGTCATTAAGTGTGTTGACCCTAGCAACACTTCAAGACCCCAGATTTAAATCACTCCCAAGTGAAATGAAGCCATCAGTAGACTGCGGTCAGAATGTGCGTCTGTCATCAGACACACAAATGAGCCCCAGCCGGGACCATCTTCATGACAGCTGTCTGCAACCACTTCAGGCATGTTATTCAGCATTATTTGTTTGTTGTTGTTTGGAAATCATGTACTAAAATGCCAATTTGTTGTTTTTTAGATAACCTTTGGCGACATCGAAGTGGGCAAGCAGACCAAAAGTGTCACAGCTGATGCCATCCAGGAGGTGCAGAGATACCTGGCAGACGGCAATATTGCCAGGTCCCAGGATCCTATGAGATACTGGGACAACTAAAAGACAATCTATCCAAACCTCTTCCGGCTTTCCTTACAATTTCTCTGCACTCCAGCCTCATCTGTGCCGTGTGAGCAGGTGTTTTCTACAGCTGTGTGGTATCAAAAAAGCGTAACAGACTCAATTTCAAAATGTTGGAAAAACGTATTTTTTTTAATTAAAAAAAAAAAAAAAAAATCAATCCCATGCCACAAGCATCCTCATTCACAACACGTTCACTTAGATTTTCACGTTATGATACATGTTCACATTGACTGTATCTAAAAAATATCAAAGATATTTTAAGTTTAAATGAAGATATGAAATAATACAATATAAAATACAATGAAATATAAATACAATGAAAAGAATAATTATATTATTGTATATATTAGATCATCAAATCAGTGTCAGTTGAGTCTGTCAACTAGGTTGCCTGTAGGGATTTTTAAGGTCCAGCACGTGTCAGTATTCAGTGACACAGTATCGACACAGTACCAGTACAGTTTGGCAATGTGTCGAAACGCTTCATGACGCCTCATCTACCCATCACTCGCTTCCACCTGTTTCCCATTACCCTGTGTCTATATATTGTCTGTGTCTCCCTTTGTTCTGTGCCAGTTCGTCTTGTCTCTCGTCAAATGAACCAGCGTGTTATTCTCGTCTGTGCTCTTCTTGTCAGGTTTTGTGTGCTGCCCTGTCTTTGTTTGAGTTTGTTGTTTTTCCTTGTAAGAGTGATTTTGTGTTAACTTGTTTGAGTGATTTTATGTTCTTCTTTTGGTATTTTATTTCCTTGCGTTTTCCCCGTTTGGGTGATTATTATTTGCTACTTTGTTCAATAAAGACTTTACTTTTGATTCTGCTCCCTGGAGTCGTGCTTTTGGGTTCCGTCTTTGCTCAGTCATGACATACTGTACTCGTGACACTCAATATAATATAAACACAAGGGGCAGGATACTCAGCTGCAGGTCCAGAAATCTCTCAGCCTCAAACAAATGTGTTCAGGGAGAAAATGTCCTCTTCCTCTGGAAAACACAAAAGGCTGATTCAGCATTCAGTATTAACACATAAGGTACAAAAATATCAGTTGCAAGGCGACATTCAAAAAAACCAAGACCACATCAACCGATCACTATCATTAGATGAATAAAACACATGAGGTGTCTGCCTTTGCTGGCTGTGGGTCATGAATGTATATTAAACAAGTCTTTACTGACAATAGAAATCTCATAAGAAATCAATAATATATGGTTCAAGCATAAGAAATCAATGATATATGGTTCAAGCATTGATAGTTGTGTGAAGTATATTGTAAATCTTTTCAGGAACAATGATCGTTTTGAATCTAAAGAGCTTTGTTGGGATCGGCTTTACTATACTTTCATATGTTTTGGATGGTCAGGATCTTATTTTAAGAAAGACAAAAGTAAGAAAGTCAACAGAATGGAGATAGTGGTCAGAATCCTGAGGACAAAGGGTTGAAGGCTTGGTTAACTCCACTTGACAGAGATTTATCTCTGTACTTCAGAGGGTCAGATTCAGAACTGATTTTCTTGACTCCATGTTTCTAAAGGAACAACTCTCTGAAACACTAAATCATTCCCTGAAGTACATGACACCATAGATGATCTGATACACAGAAAAGACTGTGAGATCCTCTGGTTAATGCACCTGTGCACATTTTTATTTCCCTTATCAATAAAATCTCTGCCTGAGATCATCTCTGCTCCATATGTCAGACCTGCTGCTGTCAGTCAGGACAAACCTCATTTAACCTCTGATGTTTTCTCTTTTTCTTTGGAGATGACATCTCAAATAAAATTTATTCTTTTAATAACTATGACTACATTTTAAAACACATCATGTGCTTTAACCTCCAAATGATATTGAACTGCTTTATTCTGAAATGCAACCCTTTTAGTTTATCAGGCTCAGCATTGAACCACATTACCTTCAATATTTTTTTTCTGGTTTCTATGAACAAGTGAAGGATCATCAGATGTGACAAACTCAATGTGACTCCTGCTGCAGGAGGTTGTTAAAAGGACGAGACAGAGAGAGAAAAACCAAAGCTAATATCAGAGTGTGAAAGTACAAACATGGTGTGAAACAGTTTGGAGCTGCTCGTGTTTTCTTCTCTGACATGTCAGTTTTTTAGAACAGCCTGCTCCAGACAGACATACATTATTCACCATGTCACACTCCTTCCATTTCATAGTGATTGGTTTAACTGTTCTTCAAGGGAAGTTCAGTGACTTGGAAATTCTCTTGTATCCAGCCACTGATTTCTGCTTTTCAATCCCATTTTCTCAGAGACACTCAGTGTTGTTCTGTCTTCATGGTGGAGAGTTTCGCTGCTCACTCACCAAAAGCTGGATCCTCCAGATGCAGGTGTATTTATACGACAATCACCTGAAAGCCCTTGGCTGCACACAGGTGATCTCCATTTATTTAATTATATGGACTTTCAAACCAACTGGCTTCACCACTGATGATTTAGATGTGTCCTGAGTGTTTTGTGTTTTAAATTAATAATGAATTCAGATCACATTTTTGAGATCTGTGTAACTTTGTCATTAAAAGGACTTTTTTCTGTTTGAGTGTCAAAATAAATTAAATTAAATTAAATTCCCTTTGATTCAATGTTATGTTGTTTTACAACACTGAATGTAAAGAGGAAGCAGCAGATGAAACACTGCTCTTAAGGCGAGTGACATACAGTGGCTACAGGAAGTATTCAGACCCCTTCAGTTTTTGCAGACTTCACTGTTGTAGATTTCATTTTAAATAGATGAAATCAGCATTTTGTTAATCAGTCAGTATAGATTGAAAATGGGCCTGATTCACATTTGGTTAATTATCTATTTGAAATTTATTTGCTTTTGTCACTTAACAATAGGATGAAAAAATACAGCACAGAAACTTCTCTCTTCACCATCTTTTAGTGGAGAGCGTGGTACAAAGTCATGTTAGGAGCCGACAGTCTCTCCCTCCTTCCTCGTGTTTCTGGGAGAACTTCCCTAGTGTTTCTTGTTTGTCCCCTGTTTGTCTGTGTTCTTGTCTGTGTGTGTGTGTGTGTGTGTAGGCCTGGGTGTGGTTGACTTACTTTGGGTTTCCTGCCAGAGCTCCTGCTCACCTGTCTGCAATCACCTCATCAGCCACACCCTCAGCCTGCAGTGTATTAACACCACTTCTTCTCTCCACACCATGTTGTCAGTTCACAGTAGTGTTAATACTCCTGTTAATGATAATGTTTGATGTGTGCAGGTGGATAAAGCTCAGTGTTGATTGAATGGAGAAGCTGAATTCTCCTCCACCTGTGTCTGTGACACAGAGTCTGACACTTCACATTACTGACAGTGCTGGTGTCAAACAGGTTTAGTAAGAAGATGTAGGTTAGTTTGGTTTCTAACGTCTCTTCAGGATGTGAAATAATGAATGAACTTGACTCCACTGAATGAGAAGCTCACTGTCGTTCAGTCCTTGTGTGGTCTGAGGTTTACACCTGATCCATATTCTATCACAGAGGTGAACCACTCACTAAAGCCTCATCACAGTTTCATAATGTCCACCATGAAATGTTCATGTTCATGCAGCAGGGAGGATCTCAGGGTCGCCTTGGTGTCAGTCACACGTTATAGTGAATGAAGGCTGTGGGATGTTTGATCCCTCTGCTGGTGGAGAGAGGCATCCTGCTCCTGAATCTTGTTGTCTTGTGAGTTTTAAAGAAAACCACTCAGGGAAACAAAATCCCACATGATACAAACACAGTCTATAGTTTGATTCCTCCTGTCTGAAGAGTCAGAAGTTGTCTGACATCTATTCATTTCTAAAAAATCCACTCTGCTTGTTAACCACTGCAGTTCAGTGGGTTGTGTTGAAGTTGTAGATTGTGATAAAAATTGATAATAAAACAGGTTTAAGGAATTTTAATGAATGAATGAAATGTGTCAGGATGCACTGCAATAACAAATGAAAAGTTTTAGATGGATGATAAGTGATAAACACACACAGTTCCCCCCACATAATTATTTCCTTGTATTCAGTGAGACAGGTATTGACTGAACTGCATTAACTGTCATTGAGAGTGGTGCTGAATTATGTTAGAATTTTAAGAACTTTCCCACATTGTCAGAATAATTATTGGTAATTATTATTATTAGTGTTAGGAAACAGCCTTTAAACCATTCAATTCAATACACACAGGAAACAATACAGAAATTCAGAGGTTCATTAAAACTCAGGGACACACTGCTGCATTTAAATAACATTTAATCACAGAGAGTTCAGAGCTGCTAGATAAATGAGTTATATGGTTTAAGAAAATCCAGATAAACAGAAAATGGAAGTTACAGGAAAAAAAACATTGTCTAAAGGAAGTTTGACCTCATAACCTCAGTATTTCTAAAATCCTGACTACAGCCTTAATGAGAAGAGGAAATCTTCTTTTCAGCTCCTGAATGCAAAGGTGAAACCCCAAATACACAGTCACAGTATTTCAGGAGTGGTACTTGTAGTGCTTCATGTAGTACTGAGAATGAGTGTAATTTAGAACATTTTAAATAATTGTATTAATGAGACAGTGTAAAAGTAGATGTTAATAGTCTTTAAGTGCCTCTAGTATAATATTTACATTTCTCAGGAACTATAAGATTAATAGGAATTAGGATTGGTGTGTTATTTTTAGAAGTAGTTTGTAGTGATTGTAGTGGTTGTTGTAGCAGTAGTAATATCTATACTACTTCCAGCAGTAGTGAAAGTAATTGCATCAGAGTAACTGATAGTGACTTAGCTTTGTTTATTGTTCATGTCGTTCTAATAACATGTTATACTATAATGCAGTAGTAGTATAATTGAATTATTATATTTATTTTTTCCAGTTTAAATGTTCTGCCTGCCTCAGTTTGTGAATTTGTTCCTGTACAAGCTCCAGTTATGTTCTCACATGAATGAAATAGCTAATCTCAAAATTCACCAGCCTCAGCCAATCAGAAAATTGGACTGCCTCTTCACTCTCTGAATTAAATGTTATCTGCAGTATCAGAGTGTGTTCAATAGGGGAACTCTAGAGCACTGGCTGACACACACAGCTCTGTGCTTACAAATGTGGACATCTTCTGAAACATATACAGATCATTCATTAGGACTAAAGAAGAAGTATGGTGAATAA
This sequence comes from Toxotes chatareus, assembly GCA_016801885.1. Classification (NCBI taxonomy): domain Eukaryota; kingdom Metazoa; phylum Chordata; class Actinopteri; family Toxotidae; genus Toxotes; species Toxotes chatareus. Next base: position 88,023 of record JAFBJY010000130.1, on the reverse strand, counting down.
TAATATATGTCTTGTGTACTTTGTACAGCAGACACATTATGATGCTTCAACTTACTGCATAACTCTGAACCTCCAAGATCTGCTCCATTACACCACGTGATGTAGCTGATTAATCTGATTTATCACTTTGGGTTCAGCATCTGTGAATGAATAAAAAACGACAAAGTCCAGGTGGAGGGTGGAGGAGGTGGAGGAGTCTCAGTGTGTCTGCAGAGACTGTGTAGAAGGACAGAGCAGCAGCAGAGCAGTCCAGATACACTGATGATTCTCTTTCAGATCCAGAGGAACACACAGGGATGATGGTGGACTTGACAGTGGAGCTGTTCTCAGAGCAGTTCAGACTGCAGCACTGAGAGTCTTCTCCACTTCTTCTGGTTCCTCTGTCAGTCACTGCTGGATGGAGCTCTCCTCTCCACTCTACCTCCCAGTAACATGGACCAATCAGAGCCTCTCTACACACAAGCTGCTGCTGCTTCAACCTCTCTGGATCATCAGGACACAGCTCGTCCTCTCTCAACACACACACCGTCCTCTTCACTCTCTCCTTTAGAAAAATCGCTCCCTCCATCTGTTGAGAGAAGACGACAGACAACAGAGGTGATAAATCAGTGTTTACAGAGACTCACTTCATCAGCTGTCAGTCACTGATGCAGCACATCCAGTATAAAGAGCAGCAGAAGTGGAGCAGCTGTGTAGTGTAGCAGCTTCCTCTCAGCTCTCATGTTAACGTATTGGACTGAAGACACTGAGCTGGAAGCTCACACACCTGCAGAGACTTTTAGCATCAAGTCTGTTTACTCTGAACATTTCACTCAAGTCCACAGTGGAAATAAACTGCTGAGTCATGAAGCTTCATTACTGCACAAACAGTTTAGTGATGGATTCACTGCTGTTACATGTCAACTCATGTTCCATTTAAAGAAAGAGTCTCTGTGTGTTGATGAACATCTGATCTGCTTCTGAAATATCAACTGACAAATAAAAATGGAGGCTGTCACTGAAAGTATCTGACAGATGGACAGATATACAGATGTGATCACTGGACTTCAGCAGAGGTTCTGCTCTGTATCAAAACACACAATCGCAATCAGGCTGATCTGATTGGCTGACTGCTGTCTGTCTCTCTGTTTTTCTGTCCAATCCTGAAGCCTGTCAGCATTCTCCTCACAGCTTCAATGAGGAAAGCAGCCACTGAGAAGGTTGGAGGTTTACAGGAGACACTGGATCTTTGCTTTGATACGAACTGTGTTTAGGACAATACTGATGAAAGCAGCATGGACTGACTCCAACCCTCTACTGACCTCAGAGTCTTCAGTCTACAGTGTGGACTCGTCACAAGACCAGACAGATCCTTCACTCCTGAATCCTGCAGCTTGTTGTAGCTCAGCTCCAGGTCTCTCAGATGGGAGGGGGTTGGACTTCAGAGCTGAGGCCAGAGAAGCACAGCTGATCTCTGACAAACTGCAGCAACTCAGTCTGAATAAAGAATAAATCATGTGGATAAAAATCATTTCTAATCCGATCAGATATGTCCTAATCAATGAGCTTTCACTAACATGAGTACTATCCTTCTCTTATTGTGGATCATCATAATGTCAGCCTTCTACACACATCATCCAAATGTAACCACAACATTTGTACAACTTCATACAACTGACAGCAACAAATACAAGTGTGTGAGTTCTGAAGGTTTCATTGAAGTCAACAGACATTATTCATGACAAAAGACTGAAATGAAGTGAAACTGAAGGAATAATTCTTAGTCTGAGATAAGAAAAAGTCACAATGTGGAACAACAACTATTTACAATCTCATTCATTCATTCAAGATGGATGGATGGAATGGATTCAAGTTCTGGATGAAGATAAACCAGGTTCAGTTGTGGATTAAAGATATAAGATCTACAACAGTAACAGACAGTGAACTGACCTCAGAGTCTCCAGTCTACAGTGTGGACTCTCCAGAAAACCACACAGCAGCTTCACTCCTGAATCCTGCAGCTTGTTGACACTCAGGTCCAGGTGTCTCAGATGGGAGGGGTTGGACTTCAGAGCTGAGGCCAGAGAAGCACAGCTGATCTCTGACAAACTGCTGGAACTCAATCTGAATAAAGAATAAATCATGTGGATAAAAATAATTTCTAATCCAATCAGATATGTCCTAATCAATGAGCTTTCACTAACATGAGTAGAGGGACTTTGTCCTTCTCTTATTGTGGATCGTCATAATGTCAGCCTTCTACACACATCATCCAAATGTCACCACAACATTCATACAACTATTCATGTCAACACAGATTCATAACATGCTGCTGAGCTCAGTCAAGTCTGGAATTAGAAGATAAAGATCAAATCAGACATGTTGGACTAAAAACTGACTTTGATTCACCACTGAAATGGATCAAACTTCAAATGTTCAGTCCTGATCCAGGAAAAATGTCTTGCTTGGTCCTGGTCTCTATCCTGCAGATCAGCTCAGGAAATCCACAACTAAACACATATTCAACTGAACAACAACTATTTGATCCCAAATTACAGATGGATTTAATGGAAAACTTTGGAAAATGCAGCAAAGTCACATACATACAATGTAATACTACTACTGATAATAATAATAATAATAATAATAATAATAATATGTTTTTCAATTGATTTGATTTCTTAGTTTTGAGCCTCACATTAAAAATGTAATTAAAGCTGCTTTTTATTATCTGAAGAACATTGCCAGAGTGCAACCATTTCTCTCTCAAGCCAATGCAGAGACATTGGTGCAGGCTCTGATCACCTGCAGAACTGATTACTGCAACACTCTGCTTTCTGGTCTCCCTAAGAAGAACATATCTCAGCTACAGCTGCTTCAAAGTTCAGCAGCACGTGTACTGACAAAGACCAGACAGAGAGCACACCTTACACTCATTTTAAAGTCTCTGCACTGGCTTCCTGTCTGCTTCAGAACTGATTTTAAAATCCCTTTATTGGTTTATAAAGCTCTTAATGGTCTTGGTCCAACCTATTTATCAGATTTGCTTTTAACCTATGAGCCCTCTGGAATCCTCTGGTCTTCTGGTAGTGGCTTTTTAATTGAACCTAAAGTCAAAAGAAAAACCTAGTCTGTTCATCCACACATTTTAGTCTGTTTTATTACTCTTTTTATTGTTTGTTTGTTTGTTTGTTTGCTTGCTTGCTGGGACTTGTGTATTTACTCTATTAATTTTCTCTTTTACCATTTTTCTGATCATTTTTGAAACTTTACTTTGATTTCTTTTAAATTATTCACTTCATTCTATTATCATTTTGATTGTTCCTGTTATTTATGTAGTTTATATTATTTTGCTATTTTGATTATTTATCCTGCCTCCAGTGTTTTCTCATTGCAAAGCCTTGAGATTTATGATAGTGTTTCCTCAGTTCCTGTTTTTACTGGAAACTTTACTTATCATTTACACTTTGGTTATTGATGGATTTTGGGTGTGTGTCTGTGTGGAGTGGAGGGACTAACACTGTGTACAGCACTTTGTGCTACAATGTATTTGTTTGAAAAGTGCTATAAAAAGAACATCTGACTGATTGAACTGACTGAAATTAAGTGAAACTGAAGAAATAATTCTTAGTCTAAGATAAAAAAAAAAATCACAATATGGAACAACAACTATTTCAAATCTCATTCATTCATTCATTCAAGATGAATGGATTCAAGTTCTGGATGAAGATAAACCAGGTTCAGTTGTGGATTAAAGATATAAGATCTACAACAGTAACAGACAGTGAACTGACCTCAGAGTCTCCAGTCTACAGTGTGGACTCTCCAGAAAACCACACAGCAGCTTCACTCCTGAATCCTGCAGCTTGTTGAAGCTCAGCTCCAGGTGTCCCAGATGGGAGGGGTTGGACTTCAGAGCTGAGGCCAGAGAAGCACAGCTGATCTCTGACAATAAGCAGGAACTCAATCTGAATAAAGGAAATCCACAACTAAACACAATGCATTGTATTTGTTGGTGTCTTTCCAAACACCCAGCGACACTTTACAATACAACAAGATTTGCAGTTAATGGACTGAAACATGTCAAACCAACAGTGTGGTTCTTTAAGTCTTTGCTCCTTAACACATTTAACAAGTCAATTCAACTCAATGAGAAAAGACCACAATTTAAACACTTGTGTTAAAGATCAAAACAAACACACACACCCACACAGAAGAACTGACATTAGTCCTGACACTTCATTGAAATGAACTTCAAAGGAAAGAAGAGTTTTTTCTTCAAGTGTTTTTCAATTGATTTGTACAAATATTAGTTCCGAGGATCTTCTGTATATTGTTGTGATAAAAATGGACTTTGAACAACTCACACTGGACATTTTCTACACTTCATTTAGAAAACATTAGTCTGCTGACTGTGACAAATATGAGTGTGTGAGTTCTGAAGGTTTCATTGAAGTCAACAAACATTATTCATGACAACTGACTGAAATGAAGTGAAACTGAAGGAATAATTCTTAGTCTGAGATAAGAAAAAGTCACAATATGGAACAACAACTATTTCAAATCTCATTCATTCAAAATGAATGGATTCAAGTTCTGGATGAAGATAAACCAGGTTCAGTTGTGGATTAAAGATATAAGATCTACAACAGTAACAGACAGTGAACTGACCTCAGAGTCTCCAGTCTACAGTGTGGACTCTCCAGAAAACCACACAGCAGCTTCACTCCTGAATCCTGCAACTTGTTGTCACTCAGGTCCAGGTGTCTCAGACTAGAGGACTGGGAGCTGAGAACTGAGGACAGAGCTTCACAGCTTCTCTCTGAGAGGTTACAGCTGCTCAGTCTGAAGAGGAAACAATGAAGAAAAAGTCAAATAACGTGTGTTGAAAGGACAATCAAAGGAACAAAACTCTCAGTTTGCTCTGCAGCTCACAGCAAACTAACAGACTTGCATTTGAAAACTGGGCCAAACGTCAAACACAGATTTGTTGAGTGAAGCAGAAATATCAGCTTTTTATCCACCTGCTAACCAATGAGGAGTTTCTACATTGATGATCATCTTTCATTGGCTCTGATTCAAATCCTTTCTGTTTTATACTCAATAAGTTGGAGACATGACAGTTAAATATGACACAGTCTTTATATAATGATGAATAAATCCAACTATCTATACACTTACAGAGCTTTGTTAGAGGCTTTGACAACTGGCAGCAGCTTCAGAAGAGCCTCCTCTGAAGCAGAGTATTTCTTCAGGTCAAACACGTCCAGATCTTTTTCTGATGACAGTAAGATGAAGACCAGAGCTGACCATTGAGCAGGAGACAGTTGACCTGTGGAGAGACGTCCTGAACTCAGGGACTGTTGGATCTGCTCCACTAGAGAATGATCATTCAGTTCATTCAGACAGTGGAACAGGTTGATGCTTTGCTCTGCAGAGGGAGTCTCTTCAATCTTCTTCTTGATGTACTGGACTGTTTCCTGATTGGTCTGTGAGCCACTTCCTGTCTGTGTCAGCAGACCTCGAAGAGAGTCTGATTGGTCTGCTCTAAAAGCCCAAGGAGGAAGCGGAGGAACAAGTCCAGGTGTCCATTTGGACTCTGTAAGGTTTTGTCCACAGCCCTCTGATAGAAGGCTGCATAGTTACCTGTTATTATTTTGAGTCTGTGGGAAGATGATTTTTTTTGACAGCAGATTGACTCCAGACTTGATGAAGGTCAGATGGACATGAAGAGCAGCCAGAAACTCCTGAAGACTCAGATGGACGAAGCAGAACACCTTGTCCTGGTACAGTCCTCTCTCCTCTTTAAAGACCTGTGTGAACACTCCTGAGTACACTGAGGCTGCTCTGATATCGATGCCACACTCTGTCAGGTCTTATTCATAGAAGATCAAGTTTCCTTTCTGCAGCTGCTCAAAAGCCAGTTTTCCCAGAGACTCAATCATCTTCCTGGTCTCTGGACTCCAGTGTGGATCTGTCTCAGCTCCTCCATCATACTTAACATTCTTCAGTTTGGACTGAACCACCAGGAAGTGGATGTACATCTCAGTCAGGGTCTTGGGCAGCTGTCCTCCCTCTCTGGTTTTCAACACATCCTCCAGAACTGTAGCAGTGATCCAGCAGAAGACCGGGATGTGGCACATGATGTGGAGACTTCGTGAAGTCTTGATGTGGGAGATGATCCTTCTGGCCTGCTCCTCCTCTCTGAACCTCTTCCTGAAGTACTCCTCTTTCTGTGGGTCAGTGAACCCTTTGACCTCTGTCACCATGTCAACACACTCAGGAGGGATCTGATTGGCTGCTGCAGGTCGTGTGGTTATCCAGAGGCGAGCAGAGGGAAGCAGTTTCCCCCTGATGAGGTTTGTCAGCAGCACATCCACTGAGGTGGACTCTGTAACATCAGTCAGGATCTCAGTGTTGTGGAAGTCCAGAGGAAGTCGACACTCATCCAGACCATCAAAGATGAACAGAACCTGGACCTCTTCAAACCTGCAGAGTCCTGCTTCTTTGGTTTCAGGAAAGAAGTGATCAACAAGTTCCACCAAGCTGAACTTTTTCTCTTTCAGCACATTCAGCTCTCTGAACGTGAATGGAAATGTGAAGTGTATGTCCTGGTTGGTTTTGTCTTCAGCCCAGTCCAGAGTCAACTTCTGTGTTAAGACTGTTTTCCCAATGCCAGCCACTCCCTTTGTCATCACTGTTCTGATTGGTCCATCTCTTCCAGGGAGGCTTTAAAGATGTCTTCTTGTCTGATGCTTGTTTCTGGTCTGGCTGGTTTCCTGGATGCTGTTTCAATCTGTCTGACCTCATGTTCATCATTGACCTCTCCAGTCCCTCCCTCTGTGATGTAGAGCTCTGTGTAGATCTGATTCAGAAGGGTTGGGTTTCCTGCTTTAGAGATCCCCTCAAACACACGCTGGAACTTCTTCTTCAGAGTAGATTTAAGTTTACGTTGACAAACTGCAGCAACATGTCCTGAATGAACAAACAAGAAACAACGTCAATGACTGATTCATAAAGAAAACATGACATGTTCATCCCCCTAAAGAACACACATGAACATATGTCCCTCCATGTCTTGAGACGTTAGTAAATGTCCCATTTGTCCATCATGTTGAATCTTTTATTCAACACAACCAAAAAAGGGTTTGATGTGAATAATATGGGCAGTTTTTGATGCGGGCGGGAAAAGAGCATGGAATTAAAATCCCCCCACCTCGAGCTTTGGCTATTAGGGCAGACTGTTTTTGGGGGAGGGCCCTTTGTCCCCAAAATCATTTTGATGCTATTAAACAACACACTTTTTTACTTCTTGGAGAAAACAAAATCATTCTCTGCACATAAACAAATCCCCTTTTTTAGTTAGGCCCTCCATATTCCCCTTTTTTCCTTCCACAGGCATTAACACAAAACCGGTGTGGGGGCAGAGGGTTTTAGTCCTCACTTAGCCCAAAAGGGGGTCTGAAGCTTGAAGGAGGCCCAAAAATCAGAGAGCATTTCCTTCACTCCAGACAGCTGGGATCCAGGGTTTTATCGCAAAAAAAGTCCCGGAAATTCAAAAAAACAAACTTAAAAGTGGAATAATTTTTGGTTTTTTTTTAAATCTTAATCTAAAAGTCGTGCGGGGAAAAAAGAGTAAAACAGTGAAAATTTTCCTCTAAAAATTTGGATTAAAAAATTTTAAAACAAAAAATGGACCCCGCCCTAAATAAAAGTATTTGAATTACTTTTCTAAATTTGAAAAAAAACTTGTACATTTTTTAAAATCCCCCAAAACCCTTTTAAAATAAAAACCTTTTTTTTGGTTTTTTCTTTTCTTTGTCATGTTTAATCTTTTACATAAAGAACCATCCTGTTAGGAAGAGGCCTAGGCCTGTACAAAACAATTTTTTTAGACAGAATTCATTTTTCAAATTCCAAAAACCCCAAAAACCAGAAATCAGAAATGTAAAACTTTTTAATAAACCTCTGTTTATTCAGCAGAAAAAATGGTTGTTGGTATGATTTAAAGTTGGTAATTTAAAATTTTTTCTTCGGACTAAAAAGTGTATAAAAGGAGATTTTGTAGTTTTTTGTTTTGGTTACTAATAACCTTTTTAAAGGAAACTCTTCCCAAATCATTAAAAATTTTAAAAGAAAAACCGAAATTAAAATTCTAAAAAACCAAGCGGAGATTACAATTAGTTAATTCAATTTTATTTTATACGCCCCACAACAAAACCCCAAAACCATTTCAAGCCCAACCTGCCCAATCAAGAAAATGGTTCAAATCCAGGAGGGTTTTAAAATTTTAACTTTAAAAATTAAAAAAAAGTTTAAAAAAAAAAATGGTGTTTTTTGTTTTAAAATTCATTCCCGGGCAAACCAAATCCAATTTTTTGGGCCCAAAGGGCAAATTAAAAACTAAAAACACCTTTTAAAAAAAGACTTAAAAATTCAGAACAAAAAACCCTTCACACCCAAAAAGAAACTATTTTCCCGGTAAACCGGGATTTTTTTTTGTTTAAAAAACTTTGATTTTCCCTCTGAAGAAATTCAAAAAAAAAGATTTTACCCCCCTTTTTTTATGGGATTTAAACCCTTTAGCCAGGAAAACCACAAATTTAAAACATTTTACCTCAAAAAAGTTTGCTAATTTTATTTGGAAGCGCTTTTAAACCTTCCCCCTAAAATTTAAAAAACCCACCAATTTAAAAACACAAAACCCATTTCTCCAGTAAAAAACCAAAAGATTTAAACCCCGCAACATTTTCCACCTGAAAAAATGTCCTTTAATAAACCCCAAAACCAATAAAAATTTATTTTATTTTCCCGAATTATCCCTCTGCAGCCTTTTCCTTTTTTCCAGTTAAAAGGCCTTTTTTTCATTCAAATTTCCTTCCCTTTTTTTGGTTTCCCAACAAAAAACAAAACCCCCAAAAAATTTCAACAACCTTCAGAGGAAAAACATCCCCCCAAATTTTCAAATTAAAAAACCCCGACTTTCCCGAGGGGGGGTTGGTTTGTTTTAATTTTTTTGTTGTGTGGGAATTCACACAAATGTTATAGACATGAAAACCCCCCAGCCCCAGTTGAAAAAAAAACCCCTCCCTGCTGTTTGTGTTTTTTTTTTTTGCTTGGGGCTATTTTCCCAATGAAACTAAATTTCTCCTTTAAACTATTTTAACAAAAAACTCATTTATTTAATGTTAATGGAACTACGGCTCCATGACACTCCTCCAGTGGTCTTCAAAAAACCGCACAAAAAAACTTTTTCCTTGTTCCTTCAGTGTCACCGTAACTTTAAACAGGGAATCTTTTTTGTTTAAATTATGCCACCAAATAACAAACATGGAAGTTTTTTGATAATTTAGAAATTTTAATTGTTGTCCGGGGGGGGAAAAAAAGGCAGCAGTTTTTTAGTTTTTTGAAAGGTTAAAAAATTTTGACAAAAAAATAACTCTGAGGTTAAAAATTTTTTAATACATCAAAAAACTTGTCTCTGTACTTTTATCTTTTTCATTTGACACCACTGGCCACATCCTTTCAGAGCCGGAACTTTTTGGTAAAAGGAAACCCTCAAAAGCTTTTTTAAACCTATTTATCCAAATTTGGGGACAAAAGGGAAACCCAAAAACAATCTGCTGAGGGGGACAAATTTCCTCGGGAGGAGGAAAAATTTAAAACACAGGTAAACCCAAATGAAGGTAGGAAGGGTAATCAGAATGGGGGGGCACACAAGGGGGGAAGGTCAAACACCTGGAATGAAAAAAAAGGAACATCAAAAAAAAACGGGGCCCACTTTTTCAAAAAAAAACCCCCCCCTGGTCCAGAGCAAACCTAAAACCATTGGTTTTTCAAGCCCTATGGGGGCCATGGGTTTCACAGCAGGTTTTCAACTGATTCAAATTTAATTTCATCTGCCGATATTTGCCAGAGCGAGTTCTTAGCCTTCTTTTCTTTAATTTATTAACCTGGCCGGCCCCTTTTTTATTTCAAAAAAAGAAGGAAGTTTAATGAAAGTTTTAAAAAGTGAATATAAATTAAATTTTAAAAACATCAAAATTTTACCCCCCAAACGCTGAATCCCCCCGGGGGGGCCCCAAAAATCACTTTTTAAATACTTTGGGGGCATTTGGGGGGACACTATGCGTGTAAATTTTTTTTCTGTCTTCCCCGGGCGTGTTGGGTCTAAATAAGATTTGTTTTTTTTTAAAAAAAGATTTGTATTTAAAAAAACGCTTTTGATGTCACGTCAACCATCCAAAAAAGGTTTTTTTCCCCTTCTGAAAGTGTAATAAAATCAAAAACAGACAGAGAAGCCAAAAATGATTAATCACCCCTGTTGTCGGGTTTTTAAAATCGGGTTTTTAAATTTTTAAGCACGGGATTATTCTGAGGTTTAGAAAAATAATAAATGTGGAACCTTTTGCGCTGCTGCCATTGCTGAACAGAATCAAAAAAGGCCGTTTTTTGAAGGAACTTTTTTTTCTGAAATTTTTGGGGAATTTTAAAATTTTTTAAAGGGGTTGTGCAAAAAATTTTTGGGCAGTTGCCATAAAGATGAAAGAGTTTTCCCTGAATTGGGGTCAGTGTGTCTGATGTCATTTTAATTGGTTAGTGATTACAATGTAATGCCATATTGAATTTTTTATGACGCAGTCAGGGGGATAATTCAGTTTCAGGCATTCCTTCAAAAAAAATTTCATTTTTTTTCTTTTTAAAAATACAACCATGGAAAATGTATAACTCCAAAAGTGTTTATTTTTTTTCTCTATTTAAATGGGCTCCGTTGGTTATATAAGTAGTGATGTTTAAAAAAAAAAAAGAAATCAGCCATGTATGTTTGTTTTTTACCCCCTTTTCCCCTCAAAAAATTTTGTCGTCAAACCCTTTTTTTTTTCTAAAAAAAAAACAACAAAGGCGAAGAGCCCCCTTTTTGTAAACCCTGTCCTTGCTGTTTGTCCTTTTAAACCCTTTTTTTCTCTGTCTTTCCGGGCCCCTTTTGTTTTTGTTTTATCTGTCTCTTTTTTAACTCAGTTTACCCCTGTGAATGTGCTCTGTTTTTTGTTATACTTTGAAATTCCCGACTTTAGAATTTTTACATTAAAATTTTGTTGGTTGGTTGGGGTTGGTTGGTTTTTCGGGGCACTGACCGCATCCCTGGTTGACTTGAACAGCAAAGCCACATGGACTGTGGGTTGAACCTTCTTAAAGTGTTTGCTACCCTCACCCCCCCCATTTGCAGGATGCTTTCTTCTCTTTGAAGAAATGGTCTGCCCTGTCAGGTTTTTTAAAATGTTAGATCAGGACTTCCGCTTTTGGGGATATTGGAAGCCTTTTTTGATATTTTGTTTTTTGTGTGTTGAAAACAGGGCCTTAAAATTTTTTTTTAAAATATCATTACCTGTTGATGCCTTTTTGATAGACGGGGAAGATCTCGTCCCTTTCTAAAGTTTCTTTGAATGGAACTTGGATATGGGTGGACAGCATCTGCAAGGGGGAGCCCTTCCCCTGTCCTGTTAAGCTGGGACCCCCTTTTTTTTCGGGAGGGGGAACCCCCATTATTTTTTTTAAATGCAGCTAGGTACTATAAATATTTATTATGTCACAGTGTTTAGGATCTAACGCCCCTTTTTTTTATTTAAATCTGGGGAACGGGCCCATCTTTGACAGGGTCTTCATAGGATAAGACATCACCAGATTAAACCCACAGAGCAAACCAAAACATGTAATACTGCAGACTAATTATATAAAAGGAAAACAATAACTCCTATTGGAGTTTTTTGTTAGGTCACTTTTTAAATTTTTCTCAATCTTTTTTTTTGGGTCCTGGAAGAGGTATTTGGGAGGGAATGGTCAGCCCAGAGAGACCCCCCAAAAGATAACCAGTAACCCAGATGAGGGGTGGTTTGAGTCCCGGTGGGTGCTTCTTTTGCCCTAAATATGCAGGGAGAAAGCTCCCTGTATTTTAAAAAGCTATATAGTTTTTTTGCATGGATGTGCCCCCACCTCCCTGGAAGAGTCAAAAAAAACTGGGCTCCAGCATCTTCTGAAATGAAACGAAATAGTATAAACGGTTAAAGAAATAAGGGAATATTGATAACATCATATTTTTCTGTTGCAGGACGTATAGACATGCTGATGCTAGATGCTGGAATAAAAGGGCCCCTTGCCACCTCACTGTCCCAAAATTTTCAAAGTAATAACATCAGTTTTTTTAAAGTTTACCTTTGTTAGCAGTAGTTGGGTTGTGGCTAATATAATTTTTAAATTTTGTCTCTGATTGTCATTTGTGGCAAAAGCTCGGGAAACCAGTTGCAGAACCTGGAGTCCATGAAAAGAGTTGGCGTGATTGAGAGCCATTTGGAAGACTGGGTCAGTGAGGGAAGGGGGTGGGAAGAAGGTGAGGAAATGATCACTTGTTTTGTCCAAAGATTTTTTGAAGTCATGAAAATACTTTTTATAATTTATTAATACAAGTCTCAAATTAGAATTACACCATTCCTATTTTTCCAAATCTTTCGGGATTATGATATTTTGCTAAAATTACAAATATCTCTTTTTTGAAACATTTACAAAATTTTATTCTCTGAAAAGAAGGATGTTTTCTGTGTTCATTCCAGAACAGCTAAAAATTTTTTACATCTATTCCAAGGTATTTGAGAATTGAATAAAATGAGATCAAATTGAGCTGTTTTATAAGTTACCTATGAACCCCCATATTTCCTCCCAAAGCAACAAGTGGACCGCAAGTGTCTCCCTTTTTGAGAGATTGATGCTGGTGGAAAGTTCAGGGGGCCCCCGGCGCTTTACAAAACACAGCAGACATGGATCCAGAATCCCCCCCAAGATTGGGAGGAAAAGGATCCTGCCTCTTTGGGGAAAAAATACAAAAAGGGGTTTCCCGGCCAAAAACTCAAAAACGTTTTTAAACCACTTTTTGGAGAAGTTTGGCCATGGCACCGACCAGAAAGATGGCAATGGATACAGCTACCTGCAAGTTTGACTGGGGGAGACCACAACTTTTTGCAGTGTTTCGATGATTATTTGACAGTCACTCGCATTTATTAATTATTGAGGCGGGGAACGAGCTCCCCCCTGGGGTGCTGCTCAGCTGCAGCTGGATTCGCATAAATGTTGCTTTCGGGGAATTCTTGAATCCGGTTGAGGCATTAAAGAATAAACTCTTGGTCATGAAAATATTGAACTATAAATAATTTTTTTTTTTGAATAATGTTTTTATCCTTTGACTGATAAAGGCCACATTTTCATGCAGTAAACCTCAAAAACCTTTTTTGTTGGTTTGTTACAAACCTTTAAGCTTGATAATAAAACATTTTTTAATGGCATAAAAGGGTGTACTTAGTATCTTTAAAGCACAGTTTACTAAAGGTGGGGGATGAATGAAACCTGTAAATGCAAGATTTGTTTTTTCCCAAGGGTTTAAAAAAATAACACTGAATGTTTTGTTAAAAACAAAAACAGGTTGACAAGGGGGGGTTCCTTCTGTTGAACATTTCAGCCCAACCAAAGACTTTAATTTTTTATATTAAATAATTGCAAAAAGGGGCTGCATTAAGTCAGTTTTGAGGCTCTGGCCCGGCCTCACTAAATTCAGTCGGGGGAAAAAAGGGGTGAAAAAAAGCATTTAAATTATTTAACCCCTTATTTCTCATTTTTTCTGTGTGAAATGCCCTTGGTTGATCTGAAGTCGGCTTTCCTTTTTTTTACTAACTTTTTTTTAGCAGAAATCTATTAATCTTTTTCCCCCAAAGTCTCAGGTGAAATGGTGGTTGGGGAAGGGAGTTTTTTGGTTTAGGGTCTCCAAACCACCTGCATACGTCAGCCCCAAAGGGCCCAAGAGCCAAATCCTACCTGGTCTTTAAAGCCATTTTTTGTTTAAAATTTATTTTTATCACAGTGGAAAATATTTTTTATTTTCCCTCCAGCGTCTTGATAAATTATTGGTTGGGGCCTGGTAGACACAGATTTTTTTCTGATAAATATCTGTTAATAAATTTTTTAAATTTTTGTTTTTTTTGATTTGTTTAGTAATTTAAAAGAAAAATTTGAGAAACAGGCTGAAAAAATATCTAAATTTTTTAGTCAAATAAAAATTTTCCCAAAGTTCCTTTTAGTAACTTTAAATATATTTTATTCTTATTATTTAATTATCAATATAATAATTATATTTTTATATTTATTAATGCAAATTTTGTAATATATTGGGGTAAATAATGGTATTTTCATCTTACTTCCATAATATTCTCATTTCAGGGGATATGTCTGCTTACAAAATTTAAAATTTAAACCCGTTTGTGGTTGAAATTTCCCTTTTTGTTAGTTAAATTTTAATTAAAAAATAAAATTAAAATTATTTTTATTGGGTTGAATGATTTTTGCTTTGCATCTAATTTATTGTGGAAAAACACTATTGATTTGCTCCAAAACATGAAGGGAAAACAGTGGTGTGGAACTTTGTATAAAAAAAAAATGGATTTTACTTTTTTACAAGGAATAAAATGATGCTGGTTTGAACACAACAGATTGTGGAGGGTACTTTTTTTTATTCTCTTTTGAATTTGCAAATGCAGCTCATGAAGGCCCTTAAAAAGGGTTTACCATGCCAATGACTGTAACCCTATAAAACCCAAAAACCTGAGGCTGTGATGTTTGGAAGTTTATCCTGCAAAAAGTCAAAAGGGGTCATGGCTGGATAAAATCCCCAGTGGGGCAAAATGATTTGGCCCCACCGGGCCTCTTTTCCTCACTCTGTATGTCCCACCCTGTAATTTTATGATGGAAAAATACAAACCCCCGGTTTGATTTTGTTGTTAAAAACATTAAAAACAGGGGGTGATAGAAACCCCTCTCTCTTTCTTTTATATTTATAAACGAGACACATTTCAAAACAACCTTTTAAATTTTATCTTCACTTTATTCTCTCTTGCTAAAAAAAAAAAAAAAAAGGTTAAATTTATGGGCAAATGATTGAAAATAGTTCTATTTGTTTCAAGACTTGCAGTTAATACCCTCTGTTTTTTTTCAGTCGTTCTCTCTTTTTCTTGTAAACCTCATTTTTTCTTCCTCAGAGTTAAAAGCCAACACCGAAGTCACTTTAGTGCCTACTGATCAAACAAGGACAAAAAACTAAAACTGATTATTTTACAGTAAGTGAAAAATGAGGGGCCCACAAAAGAAATTTTTCTTCATTAACCTCGCTCTTTTTTCCAACACTGATGCATTCATATTATCATATCAATCATATCATATCTAAACAGGTGGTGATTCTGGCAAACCCTGATACTGGGAAATCAAAATGGGGCACTGGGATTTAAAAACATTCTGGGGCAGATGAAAATTTTTCGAGTTTTAAAACATAGTGTCCCCAGTGTTCAGAATAAAATCCATTAAATATTTTTAATATTTTATTCTTTTCCCCAATTTTTTTTTGAAAAACAATTTTTTAAAAAAAAAACAGACAAACTATTATATTTATACAAAACCTTTCAGTTTATAAAATGAGTAAAAAAATTCATCCTGAATAAAATATTTAAAACCCCCTTCCCTTGTTACTTTTTCTTAAAGGAAAGAACGTTTTGTGAAATCCAATTTTATAAATCAGCTAACAGTCATTAAAAAAAAGTTTAATAATTTTATCCCCAAATGGCCGGTCCAACATATGCCTTTTAACAAAGGGAAAATTGAAACATTTTAATTAGAAACATGATTTAAAAACTCTTTTGGAAACTTTCTTCACAAATTTTTCTGTTTTTAATTAGGGTTTTCCTGCCCCCTCTCCTTTTAACTCGTAAGATGGATTCATTTGCTAACTTTTAAAAATATTACCCATGTCAGGTTCGTCCGAAAAATTATCAAAGTAAATACCAAATGATTTCTAGCTTTCTTTTAAAAAATAATACAAAGTTTTACATTTTAAAATATTATAATATATACATTAAAATATTTGGTTTGAAAGCCGGGGCTGGGTGTTGTATTTGCTTTAATCAAATGTAAAAAGGGAAAAAAACAGCATTTCAATGATGCCCCCTTGGATCATTGGGGCCAATCACATTCAACCTGGACTTATCTGGGCTTAAATTTGCTATATTCACTTTTTTTAAAAACGCCAAACCTTGTTTAAGATTTTTTTTATTTTTCTTGAGTCTTTATATTCTTTTTTTTTCATTATCTGTTTTATCTGTTTTTTTATATTTTGATTCTTTATATATTCAGTGCCTTTTTTGCATCCTCTTTGTGCAACGGAATTTCCCCAAGGGGCAATTAAAGGTTTTCTTATCTTTCTTATCTTCGCCCGCTAAAGGGCTCCAAAACCCCCAACTCTCTCTTGTGGTGAAACTACAACATTTAAAACCCGTACTATTTTATTTGGGCCCACTACTTATTATAAATAATGAAAAGCTGGAAACAAATCATTAACAACAGGAATATGAAGATAAGGTTCAGGAAGCAGACACACTCTGTAATTTTAAAATTGGGCTTAAAAATTTTTTGGGTTAAAATTAAAAAGGAGAAAATGCTTGAATCAGTCCCTGCTCAACGGGGAATACATGTAAACCCTTCCCTTTTCCCCCTGGGCTCATTGTTCCCCCAGGTGTTTTTTGGGTAGCTGTGCTCTATGGTGTAGGTCGTATCTCTTTTTCTGTTTGGTATTGCCTGGGAGTGGGGTTGGAGGTTCGGGGGTGCTGCTCTGTCAGCCTCAAAATTTTTTTTTCTGCCTAGGATCAATCCTGATGACCCGCTGTTTTTTTCTGCCATTTGTAGGTCAAAAGTTTTTTTGTCCCGTCAAATATCTTCCATCTATAATGTTTTTCACAGATTTTTGGGGGAATTTTCCTTCCCCGCAGGATGAATCCAATGACTTTTTTCCCCCCTGTAGTAGACACAGGAGTGGAGGTTGGGTAAAACATCAGTTAGTTTTACGATTTTCCATTTCACTTCCAAATGTTTAGTCTGTGAAGTGCTAGAAAAAATTCTCTCAGAATCAATTTTGGGCACTTCTCTAAGGGCCTAAATTTCCCGAAACAATGTTTTATAAATAAATCAGCTGACCTGAATGTTTCTTTGGGGTTCAGGTCTAGGGAATTTTTTTTTTATCAAAGAAAAGAAAATGTTTTTCAAACTCAGACTCATTTTCTGTGAAGAAATATATCAGAAAACATTTTTAATGACCCACACTGTACACCATATTTTAAAAAAGGGTGTTGGGTCCCCGGGCCCCGGGCTTTAAAAGTGGAAACTGGGTCCCGTGTCCCTTTTTTCCTCCCCCGTCTGGGCCTGTTGGGGTGTGTTTGGGTTTGTGTGTCTGCGCTTTCTGCCATCAGGGGAGTGTGGGGGGTGGCACCTCCCCGGCCTAATGTCCGATGAGCAGCTTTTTGGGCCACTCTTGTTTTTGGTGCCTCATATGCTTGGCTTCAAAGGGCATGTGATTCCACTTCTCTATGCTTGGAACCGTCATGTGATTCCACCCCATACTTGGAACTGTTTTATCATCTGCCTGGGGCCCGGCCCAGGTGGGGGGTGACTTCCCTGCCCGTCCCATGGCACCCCCCCAGTGGAGGGCCTTGGGGGGCCGCTCGGAGTGGGGTTCAAACCCCGAGCCTGAGAGATTGAGTCTCGGGCCCTTTCCCCTACTAAAAGTGGCTGAACAATCTCACAGGAAACCCGGGGAGGAGTCCCCAGAAAAAAACAAAGTTGTTCTAAAAAATTTGTTTTATTTGTAACATGAGGAACAAAAAAAAAGGAACAAGGGGGTTGATTAAGGAACTATGACAATTTTGTCCTCTGTCCCACTGACACTGATCAGTCCCCCATCTACTTTGAATCAGCAGACAAAAATTTTAGACAGCGCTTTAGGAAGGTGGGTTTGGAAGCAGGATTTTTGGGTAAGAACTCTTTGAGCAGAATCTTGAAGTGCCCAAATCCAGTCTGAACCGGGGCTATTTTTTTCTTTTTTTTTTTTTTCAAGCTGCAGTGATTGGTGCCATTTTTGGGGGGTGTGTCTGTGTGTCCCACAAGAGGGGGAGGGGGTTAAACACAACACAGGATCAACCCCCCAAATCTGAGGCATTTTTTTTTCTTAATTCCAATCTTCATAAACGAACAAAACTGTTACCTGGATGACATTTTTTATTTTTTTTTTACACATTTTCATTTATATTTTCTTGTTAGTCTCTAAACTTTCTGTTGTTTCACTGTAAAAGTTAAAAAATTTTCAAATATTATACATCAATCAGATATTGGGTCTTTTGTCAAATTAGATGGGGTTTGTTTTAAATTTAAAAAGCATTTTTAAATCTTTAATGTTGACTATAATAAATTAAAAAAATAAACTTTGAAAAATTTGTTTTTTTTAAATTACCAAATTTTTCATTATTTTAGTTAAATTATTTAAGCCTAAAGAAAATTAAAAAAATAAAAAAAAAATTTAAAAAAAAAAATAAAGGGGGGGGGAAAACCAAAAATTTTTTCCCTTTTTTTTTGAAATTTTTTGGATTCAATGTTTTTCTTTTTTTTTTAATTTTTGGGAGTTTTCCTAACCCAAAAAATTTTAAATTTAAAAAAAATTTTTTTGCTCTGATTTGTTCAAAAAACCGCCCTCTTAAAAGTCGAATTCCCATCACTGTATCCCCGGTTTCGGTTTTTCCTTTTACCTAAGTTTGGGATGAAAATTTTTTCTGTCTAAAGGAAATGTCCTTTTTTAATGCTTTATTCAACACTTCCTGTAGTTACCTGAATTAAACTTTTTTCAAGTTTTGGATGTTTTTGGGGTTTTTTTATACTTTTTGTGTAGACCCGGGGTTTTTCACTTAAAGTCGGGAAGAGGGGAGGAGGACGTTTTAAACCTCCATGTTTGTGGATATTTTTCAGTGAAAAGGGGGGAGTCAGGTAGGCAAGTGAGCTGATGGTCGTGCTAACACGGGCCCTTTTTTTCTGTGGGTCCACCCACTTGACTGAAGGCAGCTTTTTTGCCTGTAGCCTTTGGGGGAGGGGGACCTGGGCGCTCTCCCCCCCCGTCTGACCGCAAAAGGGGCTGAGTCGGCGGGCGCTGGAAACAGCTCGACTTTTTCTTTTAGATGAACTCTGGGACTGGCTCAAAGGGTGACAAAGGTTTTCAGACTCTGGTTTTTAAAAAGACAAACCTCCCTCCCCAGAGTCAGAGGCCTCCCCTTCCCATCAGGGAAAAAAATCTACCCTGATGAATTAGATATAAAGACCCAAATCCATAAATTCTCACAATAAAGCATCTCAGCAGCTCTGATAGGTGATTATATTTTGTGGTGGTCACAGTACAAACAAAAAATTCTGTCAGGACATATTTTCTTTTTTTGTGTCATCTTTGCCCCCGCTGTTTGGTTTTGGTTTGGTTTGTTGTTGCTGTTAATAGTTCAGACTTTTTATTAGAAAAGGCAGGAAAAATGTCATGGCCCCCAAAGGGCCCTGGAAAAAATTGAGGGGGAATGAAATGGGTTAGGTTTTTGGAATAAACCCTGCACTTGTTTATCAAGTCATTTTTTCAAAACACTCGACAAACAGTTTCGGGTAAAACGTGGATCTCAGTCCTTTGTTCAGTGAATGGAAAAAGGGGGCCCTTTAATTTTTGAAAAATTGAAAGGGTTTTTTAAACCCTGAGTCTGAATAAGACACTTAAATTTTACCAAATGTTCCCGTCCAACCAGGCGGGGAAAAGGGCCTGGGCCTGTATCATAAACCTATAAACTTTTCCTCTTTTGGGCTCCCCTTTCAAGGTGTTTCCCACAAAAAAAGTTTGGGGGGGAAAAAGCGGCAGAAAGGTCTTAAGCCTGTGTCTTTCTCAGGATTTTTTTCTACCCCGGCTAGTTTTTACACAGTCCGATGGTCAAGGGTTGCAGGTTCATCGGCATTTCTTTCTTGGATTTATCTGCCCTTTCTAAAAAACAAAATTAAGTCCAGACTGGTTTTAGTTTATGTTTGTTGCTGGTTTCTTTTTTCAAAGGGTCAAAACAAAAAAAAACTTGGTTTCCAGTCTGTGTCCATTCCAACCCTTAAAAAACAAGTATCGCCCCTAAGGCCTCGATATTTTCATTTGAGGGTAAAAGTTTTTTGACTTTTTTCCCTTCGCCAAATTCTTTTAATTTGGAAATCATTTTGTTGAAAAAGATCATGTTGGGCCTTGATTCCCGCCATAACAGGTGAATTTCAACCCTTTTCAAGCAAGAATCTAAAAAAAAACATTTGAGCAAAAAATGGTTTTAATGAAACTTAACTTAAACACTTAACTTTCTTAAAATTGAAAATCCCCCCAACCTAAGCCTGAAAATGGGTTTCAGGTTTTTGGCCGATTTGTTTGGACTCAGGAAAAAACACCATCTGGTCTTTTTTGAAAACTTTGAAGCGAAAAAAATTTCCCAAAACAAACCATGGAAGTCATTGATAAAAAAAACTTGGCCATGAAAACAGGCTTAGGAAAGGCTCAGTCCCTTGGTTTTTAATGGTTTGTTTTTAAACCAAGAAATGCTTGAATTGTTTTTATTGTTTTTTATTTTATTTTAAAAGAAACCAGCAATGAAAAAATAAAATTAAAGCCCGTGGGGTTAATTTGAATAAAACCCAAAAGTTTTCAGATTGAGGCCTGAACAACTGAAAAAAGCATGGGTTGAGGTCCTACAAATTTGATTTAAAAATAACTTGGGTTGGATGGGTTTTAAAAAGGCCAAAAGGGTACACTTTTTTAAAAAAGGGCTTCCCCTTTTTTCCCTCAAATTGTTTTCCCCTTTTTTTCATTTATCACAAACATGTGTCAACAACAGAAGCAGAAGCACTAAAATGCTGATGATCAGTTATTGTTAATCCCAGGACAGTAGAGCCCCATGGCCCCTTTGTTTATTTATTCTTTGAGGGTTCCCCACAAATTACAAAACAAAATATGCTATTGTTTTAGGGGGAAACCCCAAGGACCAATACTGAATTGGTGACCATTTAGTAGTTTAAAATATTGGGACTTCTTTTCCTTTTACTTTTTTAAAAAATTTAATTTTTAAAACCGAAACCTTTTCCCCCGAAGGAAACTTAACAAAAATTTTCATATGAAATAAAGGATGTTCTTTCTTTTGTCCTTTGATATTTTTTTAGAGTCATGGGTTTCAGTCAACAATTTAAAAAGGAAGCCTAGACCCGGACCAAGGTTATCTCTGTGGGGGATTTTAGCCCCAAAATTCCCCGACACGAAGGACAGAGGAAGCTCCCCATTTTAAATGAGATCCACCCTTTGCACTTAAATTTCACTTTTTTCCCCCCAGGATTTCCCCAAATGTCCCATATATAAAAAAACTTTTTTTGGTTTGCAAAGGAACAAGCTGCGGTCATGGGCATATGACATTTTTGGTTTTTTCCTATTTTTTTGTTATTTGGGTTTAAAATTTTATTGGGGTTTTCTTCTTTCTTTTTAACCTTTTTAATTAAATTTTATTACATTTTCCAGGATTTATTTATTTCCCCCCTTTTTGACATTTGAAACTTACATTTTACTTTATCAGGGGGGAAAAGTCACGGTTTTTGTTACATTTCGTTTCTGTTATAGGTTAAAGGATTAAAAAAATTTATCACGAATAAAAAACCCCCCTCAGTCCCAAAAAAAGGAACCTGAAACCAGGGTATTTTAGGACAGATGAAGAAGTTTTTTCCAAAGAAGGTGAAAGTTGTGGCTATGATTGAATTCGCTCAGAATAGTGGTTTAGGACAGAAACAAGGTCCCCTAAAAAGAGTTGTGTGGGGACCAAAGAGATCGACCAAAAGCTCAGGGTAATGGGGTTCTCTTCCCGACCTTCTATGTCAGGCTCAGATCAATCACCCCACATTTTTCCATCAAAATTTTTGGGTTGAAAAGGCAGCCAACCAAACTCTATTTGGTGGACTGGTGGACTTGGTCCTGAAAAAGGGACAGGAATGGGTTTCCCTATGAAATTAAGGGCACCTTTTGGTAAAGAAGGACCACGACTAGCTTTTTGGAAACATAAAACGAAAATTCAATTAGAGAATTTTATTTTCCCCAAATAAGGGCCTTGAAATGTTTAAAAAAAATTTTAAACAAGACAAAAAAAAACAACAATATTTCGTTTTAAAAAAGGAAATAAAAGGGAGGGCCTTCTGAATCAGATCTACACAGAGCTCTACATCACAGAGGGAGGGACTGGAGAGGTCAATGATGAACATGAGGTCAGACAGATTGAAACAGCATCCAGGAAACCAGCCAGACCAGAAACAAGCATCAGACAAGAAGACATCTTTAAAGCCTCACCTGGAAGAGATGGACCAATCAGAACAGTGATGACAAAGGGAGTGGCTGGCATTGGGAAAACAGTCTTAACACAGAAGTTGACTCTGGACTGGGCTGAAGACAAAGCCAACCAGGACATACACTTCACATTTCCATTCACGTTCAGAGAGCTGAATGTGCTGAAAGAGAAAAGTTCAGCTTGGTGGAACTTGTTCATCACTTCTTTACTGAAACCAAAGAAGCAGGACTCTGCAGGTTTGAAGAGGTCCAGGTTCTGTTCATCTTTGACGGTCTGGATGAGTGTCGACTTCCTCTGGACTTCCACAACACTGAGATCCTGACTGATGTTACAGAGTCCACCTCAGTGGATGTGCTGCTGACAAACCTCATCAGGGGAAAACTGCTTCCCTCTGCTCGCCTCTGGATAACCACACGACCTGCAGCAGCCAATCAGATCCCTCCTGAGTGTGTTGACATGGTGACAGAGGTCAGAGGGTTCACTGACCCACAGAAGGAGGAGTACTTCAGGAAGAGGTTCAGAGAGGAGGAGCAGGTCAGAAGGATCATCTCCCACATCAAGACTTCACGAAGCCTCCACATCATGTGCCACATCCCGGTCTTCTGCTGGATCACTGCTACAGTTCTGGAGGATGTGTTGGAAACCAGAGAGGAGGAGGGCTGCCCAAGACCCTGACTGAGATGTACATCTACTTCCTGGTGGTTCAGTCCAAACTGAAGAACGTTAAGTATGATGGAGGAGCTGAGACAGATCCACACTGGAGTCTAGAGACCAGGAAGATGATTGAGTCTCTGGGAAAACTGGCTTTTGAGCAGCTGCAGAAAGGAAACCTGATCTTCTATGAAACAGATCTGACAGAGTGTGGCATCGATATCAGAGCAGCTTCAGTGTACTCAGGAGTGTTCACACAGGTCTTTAAAGAGGAGAGAGGACTGTACCAGGACAAGGTGTTCTGCTTCGGTCCATCTGAGTCTTCAGGAGTTTCTGGCTGCTCTTCATGTCCATCTCACCTTCATCAACTCTGGAGTCAATCTGCTGTCAGAAGAACAATCAACCTTCAACTGGTCTAAACTGTTCAGAGACAAACCTGATCCAACACAGCTCTACCAGAGGGCTGTGGACAAGGCCTTACAGAGTCCAAATGGACACCTGGACTTGTTCCTCCGCTTCCTCCTGGGTCTTTCACTGCAGACCAATCAGACTCTCCTACGAGGTCTGCTGACACAGACAGGAAGTGGCTCACAGACCAATCAGGAAACAGTTCAGTACATCAAGAAGAAGATTGAAGAGACTCCCTCTGCAGAGCAAAGCATCAACATGTTCCACTGTCTGAATGAACTGAATGATCGTTCTCTAGTGGAGCAGATCCAACAGTCCCTGAGTTCAGGACGTCTCTCCACAGATGAACTGTCTCCTGCTCAATGGTCAGCTCTGGTCTTCATCTTACTGTCATCAGAAAAAGATCTGGATGTGTTTGACCTGAAGAAATACTCTGCTTCAGAGGAGGCTCTTCTGAAGCTGCTGCCAGTTGTCAAAGCCTCTAACAAAGCTCTGTAAGTGTATAGATAGTTGGATTTATTCATCATTATATAAAGACTCTGCTATTTCATTCAGCAGGAGGGAAAATAAATTCCTCTCTTCTTCAATTCTTTATCATCATCTCTGAGCTATCAGAGCTTCACTGAACAAATCTGTGTTTGATGTTTGGTCCAGTATTCAGATGCAGATATTCCTTTGATTGCCCTTTCAAAACCAACGTTATTTGACTTTTTCTTCATTGTTTCCTCTTCAGACTGAGCTGCTGTAACCTCTCAGAGAGAAGCTGTGAAGCTCTGTCCTCAGTTCTCAGCTCCCAGTCCTCTAGTCTGAGACACCTGGACCTGAGTGACAACAACAACCTGCAGGATTCAGGAGTGAAGCTGCTGTGTGGTTTTCTGGAGAGTCCACACTGTAGACTGGAGACTCTGAGGTCAGTTCACTGTCTGTTACTGTTGTAGATCTTATATCTTTAATCCACAACTGAACCTGGTTTATCTTCATCCACAACTTGAAACCATTCATCTTGAATGAATTAATGAATGAATGAGATTTGAAATAGTTGTTGTTCCACATTGTGACTTTTTATCTCAGACTAAGAATTATTCCTTCGGTTTCACTTCATTTCACTTTACTTTATGTGACCCAACTCAGAGTGAAGAGAGGTCTGAGGAGTTAAAATTATAAACCTCAAAGTAATATAACTTACTGATACTGAGTGGTGACACAAATAACTGAAAAGTTCAAAAAAGGAAGAGCAGCAGACATGCATTCAAACAAATATTAACTTTATTTAAACCTAGATAATTAAGACAGGAAGTGTTGAGAACTAACAGGCCTGAACAAATAAAAGCACTCAGGTAAGTACAAATGATGGACTTTATTCTACAGCAGCGGCACACCATACATGTTAAAAACATACAGATGTTAAAATGTGTTGAAAAAATGTGTTAAAAACATACAGCTGTTAAAAGAGGGGACGGCATGCTTTTGAGTTCTCTCAGGGGGAGGCTCACTATCCCACACTTTGAAAACCCCTGTTCTACAGTATTGAAATAACCTGGATAGCACCAACTGAATACAACAATAAAAGTTTAAAACAAGGGTAGAGTCCTCACTGTGGGGAGATTCTATCACAACCTGCTTATACTCACACCATGTGCTCACCTGGTGCTGGTCCCACTAGAAGACACTTCAAACACTGCAAGACTTTAAACACTGCACTGCACATGAGAAAATTCAAGACACGACCATGTGACCACCACCATTTATATTACCACACAGCATGCAGAGTGTGTACCCTGCAAACTACTCCCCACAGGCTGGACCTCTACCTAAAAATAAAAACAATTAGAATCAGTTGGTTCAGATAAAATGAAGAAGAAAGGATTTATATGGACAGATAATTAAAAACTCAATAATGAGTTCACAGGAACTAATGTCAGTGCAGCAGAATCATTACATCAGTCCCTGTAAAAACAACATGTGAAGTAAATAAAGCCAGCCAATAAAAGAACTGCTTAGGCAAAGCAGCAGTCTGGATCTGGGTCTGAAAGAGGCGACAACAACTATTAAAAATGTGTATTAATACTTTAGGGGATACAGCCCCACTACACTGCCTTTAAATAAGTTTCATATTTAAGGACATGTGGGGGCCGACTACAGAATCCCCTGGCTCTGTCTGGTTCAGTGGATAAGACTCAACAAGGTGCAACCCTCAGTCTTCCTGTCAGATGGAAACACACATTGCTATAGAACACAGGGAAAGAGCTGAGTTTAGTTCAACCACAGCCGACCTCTTGAGCATGGCATCAACAGCCTACAGGCTCACAGGACTGCACAGATCTGTGGAATTTAGAAAATACCTCTATTAACAAAACAAAGAACCTTTTCCCTTTGTCTCTCTGTCCAAATCCAACTTTCCCTCACCTGCACACACCAAAGCACTGCTCACAGGAGGCCTCAGACAAAGAGGACGTGCTGCACCCTCACCTGGGCTTTTAAAGACGGGCATATCTATTCCTACCCATTAGTGGGTGGAGTTACAAACCTAAACCAGCCAGGCCTCTAAGCCGAACTCAACCCTCACATTTAATTACAAAAACCTATTCAGCTACAAAGTTCATAAAGCAGAAGGTTTTTATTCATCCTCATCTGAGTTGATATTTATCATCTAAGTACAAACTTTATTAAATCAGCATCTTTGGGATTAAAATACTTTCTCTTCACTTTAACATGGGTTTAGTTCCAGATTTCCTGAGCTGATCAGAGACCTGTACTGTGAATCAGGATTTGGGATTAGCCCGGAAACTTCAGGTTTAACTCTGGGTTTTCAGAATTACCAAGGTGGTTCGCTTGTGGACAGGTTAAATCACCATGGTAACTTATGCTGCACAGCTAACCTGCTCTGGAGCAGGTAAACTTCAGAGGATCAGATCAAACCTGTCAACAGCCCGAATATTGACCAATCAGATCACTGGAAAAATGGAATCGTTATTCCTACAGGATCCCAAATGGGACAAAAGTGTTTATAACAAACAGAAGGAGAGTTTATCACTAATTAACAACATAATAAATATTCTAGTTTCATTTGAACTGCTTTTCTCCTTCCTGCTTTGGAAGCTGAAAGAGTTAATTCACTGTTCCTTTTTTAACATGCATCACACTCTCATAATAATTTGTTACTAATTAAGTAAGAAAATTGAAAATAATTATTGTACTTATCTACATTATATCCTTGGTCTGACATTATCAAGTGTAAATTATTTTTTAGGTTTTCTATTTGGGTCATGTGATCACCAAGCAAGACATTTTTCCTGGATCAGGACTGAACATTTGAAGTTTGATCCATTTCAGTGGTGAATCAAAGTCAGTTTTTAGTCCAACATGTCTGATTTGATCTTTATCTTCTAATTCCAGACTTGACTGAGGTCAGCAGCATGTTATGAATCTGTGTTGACATGAATAGTTGTATGAATGTTGTGGTGACATTTGGATGATGTGTGTAGAAGGCTGACATTATGATGATCCACAATAAGAGAAGGACAAAGTCCCTCTACTCATGTTAGTGAAAGCTCATTGATTAGGACATATATGATTGGATTAGAAATTAGAAATTTTTATCCACATGATTTATTCTTTATTCAGATTGAGTTCCTGCAGTTTGTCAGAGATCAGCTGTGCTTCTCTGGCCTCAGCTCTGAAGTCCAACCCCTCCCATCTGAGAGACCTGGAGCTGAGTGTCAACAAGCTGCAGGATTCAGGAGTGAAGCTGCTGTGTGGTTTTCTGGAGAGTCCACACTGTAGACTGGAGACTCTGAGGTCAGTTCACTGTCTGTTACTGTTGTAGATCTTAGATCTTTAATCCACAACTGAACCTGGTTTATCTTCATCCAGAACTTGAGTCCATTCATCTTGAATGAATGAATGAATGACATTTGAAATTGTTGTTGTTCCATATTCTGACTTTTTCTTCTCTCAGACTAAGAATTATTCCTTCAGTTTCACTTCATTTCAGTCAGTTGTCATGAATAATGTCTGTTGACTTCAATGAAACCTTCAGAACTCACACACTTGTATTTGTCACAGTCAGCAGACTGTTTTCTAAATGAAGTGTAGAAAATGTCCAGTGTGAGTTGTTCAAAGTCCATTTTTATCACAACAATACACAGAAGATCCTCAGAACTAATATTTGTACAAATTAATTGAAAAACACTTGAAGTTCATTTCAATGAAATGTCAGGACTAATGTCAGTTCTTCTGTGTGTGTGTGTGTGTGTGTGTGTGTGTGTGTGTGTGTGTGTTTTGATCTTTAACACAAGTGTGTAAATTGTGGTCTTTTCTCATTGAGTTGAATTGACTTGTTAAATGTGTTAAGGAGCAAAGACTTAAAGGACCACACTGTTGGTTTGACATGTTTCAGTCCATTAACTGCAAATCTTGTTGTATTGTAAAGTGTCACTGGGTGTTTGGAAAGACACCACCAACTAAAATGTATGATTATGATTATGATTATGATTATTATTATCAGTAGTAGTAGTATTAAATTGTGTGTATATGACTTTGCTGCTGAGCATTTTCCAAAGTTTTCCATTAAATCCATCTGTAATTTGGGATCAAATAGTTGTTGATCAGTTGAATATGTGTTTAGTTGTGGATTTCCTGAGCTGATCTGCAGGATAGAGACCAGGACCAAGCAAGACATTTTTCCTGGATCAGGACTGAACATTTGAAGTTTGATCCATTTCAGTGGTGAATCAAAGTCAGTTTTTAGTCCAACATGTCTGATTTGATCTTTATCTTCTAATTCCAGACTTGACTGAGCTCAGCAGCATGTTATGAATCTGTGTTGACATGAATAGTTGCATGAATGTTGTGCTGACATTTGGATGATGTGTGTAGAAGGCTGACATTATGATGATCCACAATAAGAGAAGGACAAAGACCCTCTACTCATGTTAGTGAAAGCTCATTGATTAGGACATATCTGATTGGATTAGAAATGATTTTTATCCACATGATTTATTCTTTTTTCAGATTGAGGTTCTGCAGTTTGTCAGAGATCAGCTGTGCTTCTCTGGCCTCAGCTCTGAAGTCCAACCCCTCCCATCTGAGACACCTGGACCTGAGTGACAACTACAAGCTGCAGGATTCAGGAGTGAAGCTGCTGTGTGGTTTTCTGGAGAGTCCACACTGTAGACTGGAGACTCTGAGGTCAGTTCACTGTCTGTTACTGTTGAAAAAGAAAATTTGACGGAGTAAATACAGAAATCCTGGGGGAAAAAAACAAACAATAAATAAAAAGAGTAATAAACCAGATTAAAATGTGTGGATAAACAGACAAACAAACAAACAAACAGATAAACTTCAATTAAAAGCCAGGTTAAAGAGGTAGGTCTTGAGTTTGCTTTTAAGTATTGATAAGAGAAGGACAAAGTCCCTCTACTCATGTTAGTGAAAGCTCATTGATTAGGACATATCTGATTGGATTAGAAATGTTTTTTATCCACATGATTTATTCTTTATTCAGATTGAGTTACTGCAGGTTGTCAGAGATCAGCTGTGCTTCTCTGGCCTCAGCTCTGAAGTCCAACCCCTCCCATCTGAGACAGCTGGACTTGTGGGGAAACAATCTGCAGGATTCAGGAGTGAAGGATCTGTCTGATCTTGTGAAGAGTCCAGACTGTAGACTGGAGACTCTGAGGTCAGTAGAGAGTTGGAGTCAGTCCATGCTGCTTTCATCAGTATTGTCCTAAACACAGTTCATATCAAAGCAAAGATCCAGTGTCTCCTGTAAACCTCCAACCTTCTCAGTGGCTGCTTTCCTCATTGAAGCTGTGAGAGGAGAATGCTGACAGGCTTCAGGATTGGACAGAAAAACAGAGAGACAGACAGCAGTCAGCCAATCAGATCAGCCACAAGCCTGATTGTGATTGTGTGTTTGAGGTGATGTGAAGACAGCTGTTGTGTTCATGTCTACAGGAAGTAGAGCTGGATTACAGCTGACAGCCTCACAAGATGTGTAGAGACATTGGTCCTCATTCATCAAAGTGTCGTAGCATCAAATCTGATCTGAAACTGTTTGTTCTCTCATTTCAACACTAAAGAATTGATGAGTTTGATCTTTGTCACAGCTCTGAGATCAGTCTGACTGCAGCCTGCAAATCACTGGCTCTGATTTCAGAGAAGCATCATGACATTTTGTCAGCATGTGGTCTGATACAGAGCAGAACCTCTGCTGAAGTCCAGTGATCACATCTGTATATCTGTCCATCTGTCAGATACTTTCAGTGACAGCCTCCATGTTTATTTGTCAGCTGATATTTCAGAAGCAGATCAGATGTTCATCAACACACAGAGACTCTTTCTTTAAATGGAACATGAGTTGACATGTAACAGCAGTGAATCCATCACTAAACTGTTTGTGCAGTAATGAAGCTTCATGACTCAGCAGTTTATTTCCACTGTGGACTTGAGTGAAATGTTCAGAGTAAACAGACTTGATGCTAAAAGTCTCTGCAGGTGTGTGAGCTTCCAGCTCAGTGTCTTCACTCCAATACGTTAACATGAGAGCTGAGAGGAAGCTGCTACACTACACAGCTGCTCCACTTCTGCTCTGAACAGGACTGAAGTCCCTGCTGCTCTTTATACTGGATGTGCTGCATCAGTGACTGACAGCTGATGAAGTGAGTCTCTGTAAACACTGATTTATCACCTCTGTTGTCTGTCTTCTTCTCTCAACAGCTGGAGGTAGTGATCTGTCTAAATGTGAGAGTGAAGAGGATGGTGTGTGTGTTGAGAGAGGACGAGCTGTGTCCTGATGATCCAGAGAGGTTGAAGCAGCAGCAGCTTGTGTGTAGAGAGGCTCTGATTGGTCCATGTTACTGGGAGGTAGAGTGGAGAGGAGAGCTTCATCCAGCAGTGACTGACAGAGGAACCAGAAGAAGTGGAGAAGACTCTCAGTGCTGCAGTCTGAACTGCTCTGAGAACAGCTCCACTGTCAAGTCCACCATCATCCCTGTGTGTTCCTCTGGATCTGAAAGAGAATCATCAGTGTATCTGGACTGCTCTGCTGCTGCTCTGTCCTTCTACACAGTCTCTGCAGACACACTGAGACTCCTCCACCTCCTCCACCTCCACCTGGACTTCATTTGGTTTTATTTTATTCATTCACAGATGCTGAACCCAAAGTGATGAGTCAGATTAATCAGCTCCATCATGTGGTGTGATGGAGAATTGCAGCTAATTTCCACATGCTTATTCCACTTCTTCTGTACAGATTCCAGCTTCCTGCAGCTTTGAGAAAAACAGGCAAACTACATCAAAAAGTACAGTTTGACAGCCATATTGCTTTTGTTATACATGTTTATATATGTTATACATTTCACATAAAAACATGGTTGAAACCTGAAATAAGTCACAAGACTTCAGGTTATATTGAGTTAAATCAGTATGTCAGTATTTTCAGTATTTTTATACCTTTTATGGTTTTTATGAAATCACAGTTTAAGTTTTATATTTTTTCTTTTTCTTTTTTTCACAGTCTCAGATTTTATAATGGGTGTGTATTGTATGAAATGTTCAGAGCTGGAGTGACTGACATCACCCACACTCTGTCTGACATCTATTAAAATTTTCACTAAAAGCTTCTTTCAACTTCTTAATTCTCACAATTACCAACCTTCAGGGACAAATTATATATGACAATGTATAGAAAGTTGTCCTCTCTCTCACCCAGTGTTACTCTCATTGTCACATGACCCACAGTTTTTAAGTAAATCCCCTCCATACTGACCAAACCTCCCATAGACTGCCACATTAAACTGAGCTCTGTCATGAACAGAGATGATTTAAACTGTGACAGCTCGTACACCATAAACAGTAGGGACATATAAAATACATCTGTGTCTTTACTGAAGCCTTGTGATGCTCATGGTGAAAATAAAAAAAAAACTATCAACTATCAGGATATTATTGATGACAAGTTCTGTTCTATACCCTGTTGTCTGCTTTTACGTTCTGTTCCAGGGGTCTAGTCACCATAGCAACCAATGACTGGGCAGTATCTGGGAAGAAGAGGACAAATGACTCTAATTACATTAATTAACTCTTAGTCTCATGGGGACCATTTTTTTATCGTCGACCATCTTGTCCTTTTCGTAGCAGGAAATATCAAGCAGCAGCTTTAATAACAAAAAAAATGACTGGTATAAAGTCTGTGAGACCAGGAAACAGTCAGAAAAACCCAGTGTCCACACAGGAACCAGGAGCCACACAGAGGACAAATACTGGAACAGACTCAGACAAGACAACTGACTAACTGATAAAGAAACAGAGGAAGCAAGGAGACTTAAATACACTTAAATACGCTGACAATTGCAGACAATCAACAAAGGGGGGGAAGAAAGACAGGAAGCAAACTGGGATACACAAGGGGCAGGACTTCAAAGTAAAACAGGAAATACTGAACAAAATTCAAGAAAGTAAAACGAGTCCTCAATATTCCAGAAACAGAAAAAAAGGAGCTGCTACAGGTCTGATCATGACAAAGACTCCAAACACAGTCCAAACAATGTTCAACCAAAGTCCAAAGCAGTCCAAAGAGTTCAAGGCAGCCACCAAGTAGAGGTGTGCAAAAAAATCAATATTTAGATTTATATTGATACATTTTAAAACACTTTCATATCGATATCCTAGTCCCATATATCGATACTCCCTCCGGACATTAGGGGGCGGTGTAGTTTCACAGGTCAGTGCAGAAAATGGGGGCAGCTCTTCTTCAACAGCGCGCATTTTTGCTTTTTCAGAACAGATGGAATGAGAGTGTATACAAAACATGTCGAAGAAGATTTTAGCAGCACCTTCATCGCTTAAAGCAGATGTTTGGCTACATTTTGGCTTTACGGCCAAAGAAGGGATAAATGAGATGGACAAAACAAATGCCATTTGCAAGTATTGCCTAGCTGCAATACGGTACTGGAAACACGTCAAACTTATGGATTCACGTTCAAAGACATCACGCTAAAAAGTTAGCAGCGCAGCCACAAAAACGTGTGGACTTGAGGCAAACAGCTCTTGATAATGCTACCTACAAGCTCCCATCTACTTCAGCTTGTCTGACAGCGATGCAGGTGGATGCCCCACTGGTGTCCTGGATTGTGGACTACCTGACTGGCAGACCACAGTACGTGCGCTTGCAGTGCTGTATGTCGGACAGGGTGGTCAGCAACACGGGGCTCCGAGGGGACCGGCCCTCTCTCCCTTCCTCTTCACTCTCTACACCACAGACTTCAGCTACTGCACAGAGACCTGCCACCTTCAGAAGTTTTCTGATGACTCTGCAGTAGTAGGATGTATATCAGGTGGTGATGAGAGTGAGTACAGGACGGTTGTGGAAAACTTTGTCACATGGAGCAAGATAAACCACCTGCAGCTCAATGTGATGAAGACAAAAGAACTGGTGGTGAACTTGAGGAGGACCAAGGCTACAGTGACCCCTGTCAACATTCAAGGGGTCAATGTGGACATGGTGGAGGAGTACAGGTACCTGGGGTGTACCTAGACCACAAACTGGACTGGTCCAAAAACGTGGACACTGTTTACAGAAAGGGACAGAGCCGTCTCTATTTTCTGAGACAGCTAAGGTCCTTTAACATCTGCCGAACGATGCTGCGGATGTTCTATGAGTCTGTGGCGGCCAGTTCCATCCTGTATGCTGGGGCAGCAGTCTGAGGGTGAAGGACACTAACAGACTCAATAAGATCATCAGGAAGGCCAGCCATGTTGTGGGGGAGGAACTGGACTCTCTGAACACAGTGTTGGAGAGGAGAATGTTGTCCAAAGTTAGGACAATATTGGACTCTCCTTCACACCCTCTCCACCATGTGCTGATCAGTTACAGAAGCTCGTTCAGCAACAGACTTATTGTTCCACACTGCACTACAGAGCGACACAGGAAATCATTCCTGCCTGTCGCAATTATATAACTATATAACTCTGGACTG
Organism: Toxotes chatareus; assembly: GCA_016801885.1. Classification (NCBI taxonomy): domain Eukaryota; kingdom Metazoa; phylum Chordata; class Actinopteri; family Toxotidae; genus Toxotes; species Toxotes chatareus. The sequence continues at coordinate 54,728 of JAFBJY010000130.1, read as the reverse complement.
TAAGAATCACTGACTCATGTATACTGTGTATACTTCGTTTTAAACTATCAACCACAAACCTCATGTACATATCTGCAAATATTAAGATGTCTTATTTTTTCTATTTTTTGTATTATTTGTATATATTGTTCTGTTTGATTTTGGAGTTATTGCAATATTTTTATTTTTACTTGATTTTCATTATACTATACTTTTATTCTTATTTGGTTTTTTCACTTCACTTATTTATTCTAGAATTTTTTTTCTTACTACACACTATGTGCAATTTTTCCTTTTCATTTTCAACTGGGAGTTAAGTAACAGTAAGAATTTCCCTCACGGGGATCAATAAAGTTATTCTGATTCTGATTCTGATTGTGCACAAAAGATTACAGATTCGGTGGTGCACTTTATCTGCCAAGACCTTCATCCTTAGCGTTGTCGAAAACACAGGCTTCAGGCTAATGGTGAACACCCTGGAGCCGCAGCGGTACATTATCCCAACTCAAGATACATAACGGATGTAGCAGTGCCCAGGAAGTATGAAGAACTTAAGAAAGAGGTTAAAACATTTCTTAACTCAGCACAGAGAGTGGCCCTGACGTGTGATGGATGGACATCGAGGGCCACAGAGTCATATGTCACAATTACATCTCACCACATATGTGGGAGCTGGTATCTCATGTTTTGCAAACGCGGGTCATGCACAAGAGCCATACTGGCACAAACATTGCAGAATTATTGAAAACGGCAGTTAAGAAGTGGGATATTGCAGCCAAGGACCTGGTCATTGTCACAGACAACGCCTCGAATATGAGCATCAGAGTGGAGCTAACCAGGTATGCTGCACTTCAGGTGCTTTGTGCACACTCTTAATTTGGCTTCACAGCGCGCACTGAAGCTCCCTACAGTTGCACGCTTGTTAGGAAGAGTGCGATGTATAGTTGGCTTTTTCAGATGCAGCACTACAGTGAGCCATATACTGCGACAAAAACAAATACTACAGCTGCCTGAACACAAACTGTTGACGGACGTTGTGACGAGATGGAACAGTGCACATGATATGCTCCAATGCTTCCTTGAGCAGCAACCAGCCATCTCTGCTGCCCTGCTCTCATGTGAGGTGAGGAAATCTGAGAAGGAGGTCTGCACTCTCAGTGAGTTGGACATAACATCTGCTGAAGAAATTGTGGATGCCATGAAGCCCATGAAGGTAGCTACACTTATGTCACAAGAAAGCACCCCAACACTCTCTATTTTGGCTCCACTCCATGCTCAGTTGATCCATGATCTACAAGAGAGCCCCACTGATTCCACATTGATAAGAGACATCAAAGCAGCCATATGTGAGGATCTTAGCAAGAGGTACATGGATGAGCAAAAGGAGACTCTATATGTATGCTCAGATATGGATCCAAGGTTTAAGGCTTTGCCCTTCCTGTCTGATGATGAACGCCAGGATATCTATATTCGAATCATTGCAGAAGCAGCAAGGACCCAGAGACCATGTATTAAGATTATTTAAAACAGTTTGGAAATTCAGTGATAAATGCTGCTGACTTTCATTAGGTGGCCTTTTCTAGAAGTAAATGATATTGATTTATTGCAATACAGGGCATTCTCTATCATTACTGTATTGATATCATATTGAATCGTGGCGTACTGCACAGTATCGAAGTACACATCGACATTGTGACCCATGCATCGAGGTACGTATTGTATTGTGACAACCTTCACGATACCCAGCTCTACCACCAAGGGGCTGATCATAACAGTCTGGAGGTGGATTGATGACATGGTGACAGGTGAGCAGTGGTGGAATGTAACAAAGTATTTGTACTTCGTTACTGTACTTAAGTATTTTTTTTATGTATCTGTACCTTACTTAAGTAAAAATAATAATTCATACTTTTATTTTACTCCATTACATTTTGCAGCAATTATCTGTACTTTCTACTCCGCTACATTTCTACAATTTATGCAGTTACTCGTTACATGTTATGAACATAATTTCCTCAAAATCTTGCATGAAAAAAAATGACTGCTTGCGTTGAAGCGTTGTTTGCCATTGCTAACCAATCAGGTGGCTCTATTACCCCCAGAGATGGCAGAGAGTAGCAGCACGAGCTGGTGAACTGGCCTGATTCCAGCGAGAAGAAACGACATGCAACATCGACATGAACACAGAGCCAACGTCGGCTGAGCCTGAGTCTGAGCCCTCCAGCTCAGAATCAGACAGCCATCTTCGGCCGTATTTAAGCAGGTGACATAGGCAGAGGCATAAATCAGTATATCTACATTCTTTATCAAAATTTGGGGGCGCAGCGCAGTACATTAAGAGTGCGGCTTTGGACTTTGGACCGGCCTGACATCCGAGGGTCGTGGGTTTGATTCCTCGACCAAGCGCAAAAAAAAAAAAACAGATACGGTGGTGGTGAAGGAGACGCGCCTCCCCTGCCTCTGCGACCATGGCTGTGGTGCCCCTGAGAAAGGCACCGATTCACCTGGGCGTCTCACTAGGCAGCCCCCTGCCCCAGCGTCTCTAGTGCATGTTGCTCATGTGCATAATGCTTGTGTGTGTGTTTCATTCACTTGGTGTGGGTAAAATGCAGAGAATAATTTCCCCAGGAGGGATCAATAAAGTCATTTAAAAAAAAAAGAATAAAAAACGGCCCCGACACTGAGACAACCCATTGCGTGAGTACTTTTACTTTAAAAAATACTTTAAAGTAAATTTAAAAGTAAGTACTTAGTACTTTTACTTAAGTAAGATTCTTCTGTTTTTCCGTGTAAATCTGTGTAAAATGAGGAAAAATCTAGAGCGTGGCTCCATTTTAGCAGCATCGATGCTAACAGTGCACAATGCAAAATACGTATTGACATGAAGGACACTCTGCCAAAGCTTTCTGACTTGGCAACAAGTTATCTCTGTATGCAAGTGTTACGTCCCCAAGGGGAAGTAGGATGGCCACAATAGAACAACAAAAACTGAGAGAGTCAGAGCAGTGAACAAATGCAAAATTATTTTTAATCAAATTTGCTCTCAAATCACAGAGGTTACAACAAATGTGGGGGGAGGATGAGCAAAATGAGGTTGTGCCAAATAAATGAAACCAATAAAACAAAACCAGGCCTAACTACCCCTACCTCAAAAAGTAAATCCAAACAAAAGGCCTAACTAGCTTCTCTACAAAAAGTGATTTAACCAAAACCAATACAGGGGGTGGCACCAACCGCTAACCTGGTGTGTTTAACAAAGAAAACTACGTGTGTGAAATAATGTATAGGGTACCCAACTTACCTAATGTTCTCAACCTCCCTCCACATACCTCTTTACAACAATAAATCAAAGTTCCCTGTTTCAGCACACAGGCATCAGGGAGGAAACAAAGAGAGCGTGATACTCTGCAAGCCTGGTCCTTTTATTCTAAGGTTACGGACGCAGGCAGCCAATCGCAGGAGGACACTAATCACCTAGGTGGCACCTGGAGAGCAAACAGGGGAGGAGAGAAAAAAAACCCAGGAGGAAAGAGGGAAAACCAGGAAAGAAAAACACTCACACACACAAACAATCTAGCCTGGCATGTAACAGCAAGCAACATCCACACCCTCAGAATGTACCTTTTCTACTGCTGGGGACACTGTTAGCCTGGAGCGAGCGTGTCTGACACCTGAAAAAACAGACATGCTGATTTTTCTAAAGAACAATTGCAGGGTGATATAATGGTAAACTGCAGTAAGCCTAATATACTGACTTGAAACTGTTAATTTTGCAGTGAAAACTATTTGCAGTAGTTCATTGTGTTGGTTACATTTGTTACGTTCTAATTTTTTTTTTTTTTTACTTTGTACGTTTTCCATGAGTATGAATGAAAAAGTGCAGAAACTGAAAAATATACCCAAAGTTTTTCAAAGTTATGTGTAATGTAGATTTTCTAGAATAGATTTTTAGAAACCTTGGTATTGAAAAAGTATCGTTCAGGTATCGGTATCAAAGGCAAAGTATCTGTATCAGTATTGCCCACCTGCCTGATGTGCTGTTGATCCTCCACATGCTGCCAAAACAGCTCCGACCTGCTGATGCATGGACCCTCACGAGGCCTCTGATGGTGTCCTGTGGTAACTGCTTTTGTTTGAATGGTGTTTGTGAAAAGTTGATGCTTCACAAATAAAAAAGCTTTGATCTCCTTGAATACAGCAATCAGAAGATTTTAAGTCTGGAAAAGTATAAAAACATCAACAGAAATGTCTCCAAATACTCCTGCTACAAGCTCAGTGTCCAACTATACACTCAGAACTAAATTCACTAATTAATCACAGACATTTTTGTTGGAGGTTTGAAAGATGCCACATCACAGCTCATTGATTCAGTTCATCTGGGTTTATTAATAAGATACTTGTAGATAAATGGACGGGAGCGTCTCCGTGTCTTTGTGTTTGAGTGTCTGACGAAGGCTTCAAACTATCAGGTGGTTACTGATTCCAGCTCTGACCCTGAAGACCTGATCAGATTTTCTACTGATTTTCAGATGAAGCCAAACTGAGCAGCTGATCGATCACTGCGTTGCTTCTATCACAAAGCCATTACCAAACATTTACAATTCCTCTCAGAGGCTTATACACTTACAGTCTGGAGAGCATCATTACTTACTGCTGACATTTAATTACTATAGTAGACGAGAGAGAGAACAAAGAAACTCATCCTTTCTCATCCTCTGTCCTTTGTGTTTCAAATAGACTTTGAACAAAACCTGATTTATAACTACAGCTATTTAACAATACACACAAGCTAACTTGCATACGGCCTAATACAAATGTCCCACACACACATTTCATCAGAGAGACCAGCTCTCAGAAATAAGTCCAGCAGTGGAGACAGTCCAACAGGCTCCACATGTTTCTGTGCTGAGAGGAGACTGTACTGAAGCTGTCAGCTGTACCATCAGCCTCTGAGGCTGCTCTGCTCTCTGTGTCACACACTGCTACTGTACATGAAGACTGCTGTCAGCTCGGCTCAGCTCCACTCATCACTAACTTCATTTAGAGCAAACAGAGCTCTGCTGTAACAGGAAGCAGCAGAAAGTCAGAGGCTTCGCCGTGAGGAGCGCAGACCTCTCTGTCATGTCAGCTGTTTTCAGGAAGGGACGTCACTTCACAGACCTTCACAACTCGAGTCAGCATCAGACGGACACACGCACAATAAACATCCACGGTAGCTGGAATTTCCCTCTCAGCTCCGGTGTTTCCTAGTGGAAAACGCCAGGACATGAAATGAAAAGAGTGAAACGATCCTTTGCCTTGAAATCCAAAGAGGAAAGCGACGGCGGGGATCCACACGGTGTGTATCCAGAAGTAAAGCATGGTGTCCTTTAATCAGCTGCAAAGCTCCGCGCTCTTCCCGACGAAGCTCCGTGTCCAGCGGTTCATTTCCAGAAGAGAAAGCGCTGCAGATGAAGCCGAGCGGAGGAAGAAATCCCAGTGTGAACGCTGCTGATGAACACAAGAGCTGGAGACTCTGGTTCAGGACTGACAGCAGGACTAATGTGGACAAGTCCAACTCATTTCATTCAGCACCACAACCATGATTTGTCACATGGAGTGAAGTGAAGCCAGTGAAGAGGAGGGGAATGGGAGGAGGAAGCAACACAAAGTGTTTGCTGGTCTCTGATGGGATCTTAGCCAGCAGTTTGTCTCTGTGTTATTCTGTCTCTGCACCGTTAAACATTCATACTCAGGTGGACAGTCACAGTGGACACTGTCTAATGTCCAGAGGGGGAAAAAAAGTTCTTTTATCACATATTAAAGCTGTGTGATGTTCACTGACACTGACCATGTGTAGTTTAAATACATGTATTTATTTTTGCTTTAGACAGAAGGTGAGCTGATTCAATAAAGGGACATTATCACTGTCCATCTGCCTGGTGTGTCTGCGTTTGTGTCCTTCCCTCATGTTCTTGGCTTCAGCCGTTACAACAGTAATAAGAAACTTTCTTTTGTCCCTTCAGCACAAACAATGTGTCTCAAGCTCTAATGACAAAAAAAAAGAAACTTCATTTCAAATAGTTTGAAATGACTGCAGTGCATCGAAAAAAAATAACTACTGAAGCTGAACTGTGTAAATCTGTCTAATTTTGTGAATTCACCTGTGAAGCTCAGTGACTCACTGACCCAAAACATCTGAGGATACAGGGAAGGAAAAAGAGTTTAGAGTTAAATTGAATAGAAGTGAGCAGGTGACTCACAGAGTGAACCCACAGACTTTTCCCTTGTCTGGTCACGTGTCTCGTGATCTGCTTGTGAACTGACTGCAACGTTCCAGACACATGGCTCTTATTGTAGAAAAGACTTTTGTCAACACTGTAAAACTTTTTAACAAATTCAATGCATGTGTCTTTTGTATAAGATGTACTGTGGTTATTACTGCTCACTGTACTCGTAATATATGATTTCTAAATTTGTGTATCTCTGGAAAACATGACTCAAACATGAAGAATGTTATTTTGTTTGCTGAGTGTTTATTTTGTGCTTTTGTCCATTCAGATATGAGAGACACAGGGTGGCCTCAAGAAAAAACACACGTAGGCCTACAGATCAGACCACAAAGAGGATCAGGAAAAGCAACAGAAGAGGAAACACTGTGGGATTTCAGGAACCTTATGCAGATTTCTACACATTTGGTTAGTGAGCCAGTGTTTATGGCAGCAGGACTGTGGATGTGGATTGGACTCAAAATGAACTGGACTCCTCACATTCAAAGTAATAAAGGAACATGTCAGCCATTGCAACAGTGAGGCTCACTGATGTGTTTTAATAGTCTTTGGACAACAACTGAGCTCAATGACACAGAGGAATAAGTCATATCAGGCTTTGGCTTCACAGGAAATGTGTGTTAGTGAGATCAGTTCATTGTTGGTTTATGTCTTTTCATGGGGAAAAAAAGCACATCATCATCATCAGCCTTATCCTTTTACAGCAATACACAACAGTGGATTTTGCTGAGTAATAAAATGCTGATGTGTAATGATCAGCCGGGCTGTGATGACCAAATTGATTTATATATTTTAAAATTCATAGAATTGAGACTCAAACCCTTCAGAGTAGTCAGGAGATTTCGAACTCTGTGAACTCTGTGCCAAGTTTACAAGGAATCATTTAGAAGAGTTTAACAAATAAAGTGCTTTAATACATGAATCTGAAAAGGTGTGTGTGAGTGAAAGAGACAGACATGTACAGACTGAACTATCTGTTCAACAGTGAGAGAGTTTCTCTAACAGGAGGAGACTCTCTCTGCTACACTCTACACAGAGACACTGAGGAACCAAACCACCAGAACCCAAACCCAGGATACAGAGGTTCAGTGAATGTGGTGTTGAAGGTGTAGAGGTGGATCAGTGAGTCAGAGGAGACTCTGTAGAAGGACAGAGAGCCAGCAGGACAGTCCACATACACTGCTACTCTGTGAGAGACAGAGGAAGATGATGAAGAGGAGGAAGAGGAGACATGTGTCACTGTCTTATTGTGCAAAACAGAGTAAACATCCTCAGAGCAGAACAGACTCCAGGACTGATCGTTCTCTCCAAACAAACAGTTTTTTCTGTCTCCTTTCCTTTTGATTCCTCTGTAACTCACTGATATATCAACCCATCCTCTCCACTCGACCTCCCAGTAACAGCAACCAGTCAGACCATTACTACACAGCAGCTGAGGCCACTGGTCAAATCTGTCTGGATGATCAGGATATGACTGATCCTCCTTCACATGTGTCACCTTCCTGTTGTTGTGAGACAGTTTGATCTTTCTGTTTACTGTGTTTGTGTCGATGGTGAGTTCACAGAAATCTGATGGAGAGAAGAAGACACAACACAGCTGCAGTTATTGATCTATCACCTGATCATTGATTGACATTTTGAAGATGGTTGAATGTGAGCTGCTTTGTTTTCAGGAATCAAATGAAAACCACACTTACACTTCCTCAGACCTGGTCTCAACCATCGGACTCCACCAGGCTCCACCCTGAAAGGAGGAGGGGGGTCAGACCAGCACGTTCTCTTTCAGCATGCAAACATGGACATTACATGGCTCTCATACACAGATGCTTTGATTATTCTGTTCATTCAGCAAAGAGACAAAGGACCTGGAGTCCTTATCTTGGAATTATACGGAGCTGGGAGGTGACATGGAGGAAAGATTTCATCATTTGTCTTCTCCATTTGATATCACTTTTAGTGTCAGACACAACAAAAGATCTCAGAATGACAAGATCAGGATCTCAGAGAGGTTCAGCTGATTATTGATCATGGATATTTTAGAAGACAGAGACATGATCAGAGACCTGATTTCATTTCCTCCTTGGTCTGAGACACTGGCAGATGAATGTCTCTGAGCAGTGTAGATGGTCTTATTATTGTTGGGATGTTATTATTAGTGTGTCAGCACTGAACAGGTATCTAAAGTCTTTGGGGTTGTTGTGGTGAAAGCACTCTGAGTGCTCAAAGTGGCTCTGTTGGTTCAGGAGCAGTTCAACCAGCTGCAGCTCAAATGTTTCCATGCTGGCTTTGTGCTGATGCAGCATGAAATCCAGTCTGAGAAAGTCCTGCTCAGGTCACAGAAAACAGCTGACCACACCTGATTTAATGATTGTCACATATTTTCTCTTAAATATGACACAGTGAGTCATGATGAGATACTGAAGTCAGAATTAGAGAAAACCTCTCTTTGTGTTGTTGTTGAATTCAAAGCACTTGTGTAGAGATCTGTCATCAGCTGTGACACACTAAATGTTTCCAGCTCTTCCTCCTCTATCACACACTGTCTGTGGCTGCAGCAGGCCTCTCCATACCTGAGGGTGTCCAGTCTCCAGTGTGGATCCTTCAGTCCAGCAGACAGCAGCTTCACTCCTGAGTCTCCTGGATGGTTGTTGCTCAGGTCCAGCTCTCTCAGATGGGAGGGGTTGGAGCTCAGAGCTGAGCCCAGAGAAGCACAGCCTTCCTCTGTGATCAGACATCCTGACAGCCTGCAGACACACACAACATCACACAGGAACCCTCTGTCAACACCAGCTGGTCTGTTTTGTTGTTCTTTTTGTTCATATTTTTGTTTTTGTTTCTGTTCCATTTTTTGTCCAGGTTCAATGTATTTAGACAAATTCCTTAAACATTATCTGTGGGATTAAAAAAATCAACAACTGAAGCAAAAACAAGAGAAAATTATGAATAATTGTCTGAGTCTAGAAAGTTCTGCTGAAAAATTTACTTTGCAAAATCCTACAGAAGAGGACCAAGCAAATCATCAGCTAAGCAGGTTGATGGATCCAGACCTGAGAGTCTCCAGGGTACAGTGTGGACTCTTCAGTCCAGCAGACAGAAGCGTCACCCCTGAATCCTGCAGGTCATTGTTACTCAGGTCTAGGTGTCTCAGACTAGAGGACTGGGAGCTGAGGACTGAGGACAGAGCTTCACAGCTTCTCTCTGAGAGGTTACAGCTGCTCAGTCTGAAGAGGAAACAATGAAGAAAAAGTCAAATAACATTTGTGTTGAAAGGACAATCAAAGGAACAAAACTCTCAGTTTGCTCTGCAGCTCACAGCAAACTAACAGACCTGCATTTGAAAACTGGGCCAAACATCAAACACAGATTTGTTGAGTGAAGCAGAAATATCAGCTCTTTATCCACCTGCTAACCAATGAGGAGTTTCTACATTAATGATCATCTTTAAAATTAAATATGAAACAATCAATAATAAACAGACATGTGCAGTCAAGGACATAAATATTTGGACAGTAAGACATGTTTTGTTCTTCAGGCTCTCAGCACATTCACTTTAAAATATAATAATGGATACTACAGTCAATGACTGCAAAGGATCTTACACTCAATATTAAATGTGATGTTTGTTTCACTTCATATTTATTTGTCCAGTTACTGCAGTTCCAATGTGCTGAAGCTCAGAGTCAATAACTGTCCAAATACTTCAGGTCTTGACTGTAACTGTGTTAATCTTGGTACCTGATTTGATTTAGTTTGAATCCTTTGATAAAATTGTTTATTAGTTGTAAGTACAGGGCAGCTGTGTCTCAGCAGGTAGAGAGGTTTGTCCATTAATCACAGCTCTCCTCCTCAACATTAAGTGTCCTCAGGCTAAAAACCTCAACCTCAAACCAGCCCTGATGGCCAGACCAGCTCCTTGTATGGTAGCTGGCTGCCATCAGTGTGTGTGAATGGGTGAATGAGAGGCAGCATGTAAAGAGCTGTGGGTAAAAGTTCTATATAAACGCAGCCATTTACCAGTTTTTAGGTTTAGTTAAATTTGAATCATGATTTTTGAGTCAGAGAATTCTTCTACTCATGCTGTCTCCATCATCTTTTAGTGCACTTGCCATAGTTACAGTTGATCAATTAGATCTCATTTGAAAGCCTTGTTCTTAGCTTTTCTCATCCAACCTAGAAAACATTACAGCCAGTTCAGTTTGTTATAGTGTACCTCCCTCCTGGGCCGAACGCTGAGTTTCAGTCTGAATTCTCAAAGTTTTTATCAAGTTCAGTTCTCAGTACAGATGAAATCATTATTGTAAGTGATTTCAATATTCATGTGGATGTTAACAATGATTGCCTTAGCACTGGGTTTATCTCATTATTAGACTCAGTTGGCTTCTCTCAAAGTGTAAATAAACCAATTCATTGTCTTAACCACACCCTAAACCATGTTCTGTCATATGACATTGAGATCGATCATTGAACAATCTTCCCACAGAATCCGCTTCTATCAGATCACTGTTTAGTTGCATTTGAATCTGTATTATTGGACTACACACCATTAAACAAAATGTCTTTACTAGACGTCTATCTGATGGAGCTGTAGCTAAATTTAAGGAAGTGATTCCATCAGTACTTAACTCAGTGTCATGACTCAATTTAACAGAAGACTCCTGTGCTGACTTCAGTCCCTCTCAAACTGACCATCATGTCAACAAAGTTGCTGACTCAATGTGAATGACACTTGACTCTATTGCTCCTTTAAGAAAGACGACAGAGAAACAAAAGAGGTTCGGTCTGTGGTTTAGCTCACAAGCTCACAAATCAAAGCAAACAACATGAAAACCTGAAAGGATTTGGCGTTCCACCAAATTGGAAGAATCCTGCTTGGCCTGGCAAGATAGACTTAAAGCACACAGGAAGTCCCTCTGTAATGCTAGAGCAGCCTGCTACTCTTCATTAATAGAAGACAATAAAAACAACCCCAGGTTTCTCTTCAGCTCTGTAGCCGGGCTGACAGAGAGTCACAGCTCGATTGATCCATGTATTCCTATAGCTCTCAGCAGTAACGACTTCATGGGCTTCTTTAATAGGCAAGGCAAGGTTGATTTATATAGCACCACAAGGTAATTCATAGTGCTTTACAGATTACATTAAAATCATAGAATAAAAGCAATAATAGAATAAAAGAAATACATAAAAACTTTGGAGCAGAAAAATAGAAAACAGTAAAATAATTAGAGTGCAGTTAAGACAATTTAAGAGAATGCTTCAGTAAACAAGTGTGTTCTCAGGCCTGACTTAAATAAACTGAGTGTTTGGGCTGACCTCAGGTATTCGGAAGTTTATTCCACAAGTGAGGGGCAGAATAACTGAATCCTGCTTCACTTTGTTTAGTCGTGACCCTAGGAACACACAGTAGGCCTGTCCCTGATGATCTAAGGGGTCTGGATGCTTCATAAGGAACCAATAAGTCCATAAAATATTTTTGTCCAAGACCATTCAGTGCTTTGTAGACCAAGAGTAGAATTTTAAACTGTAACCTTTGACTCACAGGAAGCCAGTGTAGTGATTTGAGGACAGGTGTAATGTGGTCCATTTTTCTGGTGTTTGTTGGGACTCTGGCAGAATTTTGGACCAGCTGCAACTGTCTGATAGATCATTTGTTTAGACCTGTTAGGATGCCATTACAGTAATCTAGCCTACTTAAAATGAATGCGTGGATAAGTTTTTCTGTATCTTGTTTGGATAGAAAACCCTTGATCCTAGCAATGTTTTTCAGGTGGTAATAGGCAGACTTGGTGATAGCTTTTATATGGTTGGTGAAATTCAGGTCTGAGTCAAGAATTACACCGAGATTTCTGGCTTGATTTGTAACCTTCAGTGACATGGAGTCAAGGTGAGCACTGATCTTGGACCTTTCATTTTTGGAGCCAAAAACAATCAATTCTGTCTTATCTGTATTGAGCTGGAGAAAATTCTGGCACATCCACTCATTGATTTGCTGAATACACTTGCTTTGTGAATGTAGGGGACTGTAGTTGTGTGGTGACACTGAAATATAAAGTTGTGTGTCGTCTGCATAGGTGTGGTAAGAGATACTGTGATGTTCGATGATCTGAGCTAAGGGCAGCATGTAGATATTGAACAGAAGTGGTCCAAGAATGGACCCCTGAGGAACCCCAGTATGCAATCTTAGTTCGGTCAGACTCATAGTTACCTATTGAGACTAGGTAATCCCTACCATGTAAGTAAGATTTGAGCCAACTCAGCACTGTGCCAGTAAGTCCCACCCAGCTTTCCAGTCTGTCAAGCAGTATACTGTGATCAACTGTGTCGAATGCAGCACTAAGGTCCAGTAATACTAAGACAGAGACTTTGGATGCATCATTATTCAGATGTATGTCATTTAACACTTTCATAAGTGCTGTCTCAGTGCTGTGATGTGCTCGAAAACCAGACTGAAATTCATTAAAAAGATTGTTTTGCACCAAAAATGCATGAATTTGTTGAAAAGCAGCCCTTTCAATGATCTTTCCCAGAAAAGGAAGGTTAGATATTGGCCTGTAGTTGTTTATAGCTGAAGCATCCAGATTAGATTTTTTAAGAAGAGGTTTAATAACTGCAGTTTTCAGGGCTTGGGGAAACTGCCCTGACTCAAACGACTTGTTTACTATCTGCAACACATCTGAAGCTATGCAGTTAAAAACATTTTTGATAAATTTTGTTGGCAGATCATCGAGTGAGATTTTAGTTGTTTGACGATTTCTGTGAGTGCTGTATTATCTAGCAGGTTAAAATGTGCTAGGCTAACTTGTGTACAGGAAGGCAAAAGTGACATCATCATTTTACCTGAGCTGGAACTACAAACTGTCTTATTTTTGATATTTTGTCTCTGAAAAACAGTGCAAAGTCATTGCATGATTTTTGGAGAGCAGTTCAGGTGGGACTGATACTCCTTGGTTTGTCAGTCTGTCTATAATAGAAGACAACGTGTGAGCATTGTTACTGTTTCTATCAATAATGTCAGAAAAAGGATTGTCTTGCCACTTTCAGTTCTTGGTTGTAGTTATGTAGGCTCTCTTTGTAGATATCATAATGAACCTGGAGTTCGCCATCTGCGTTCTGCCTGCCTGCAGATTCTTTTTTGAGCTTTAACCAGTGTAGCATTTCTCCAAGGTGACTTTTTCCTTCCTGATAGAACTTTGGTCTTGAACAGGGCAATTGAATCGATAACAGTTTTAACTTTGGAAATGAAACTATTTACAAGGTCATCAGCAGGAGCTGTGGACAGGGTTGGTGATGGTACAAATGCCTGGGTGAATGCTGCACAGGTGTTATCATTAATACAGCGTTTTCTGATCACCTTTTCTTCAGCCTTGTTATGATTAGCAGGTGTGACAGTTTTAAAAGAAACACAGTAGTGATCAGAAAGAGCAACATCAGTCACCACAACCTCAGAAATATTGAGACCTTTGGAAATAATTAGATCCAATATATGTCCCTTGTTATGTGTTGGATCTGTTACATGTTGCAAAAGTCCGAAGTTGTCCAGGATGTTGAAGACTTCTTTAGCACTTCCATCTTTAGGATTGTCAACATGAATATTAAAGTCACCCACTACAATAACACAATCAAGTCAATGCATACAATAGAAAGCAGTTTGGCAAACTCATCAACAAACATTGCGTTGTACTTTGGGGTTTTGTAGATGGTTACGAATATTGCTTGGTAGGAGGATTTTACGTGAAGAGCAACATATTTAAAAGAGTCAAACTTTCCATAGGATGTCTTCTTGCATTGGAGGCTATCATTGAACAAAAAGGCGACTCCTCCTCCTTTCTTGTGCAGTCTAGCTTCACTCACAAAACTAAAGTTAGGAGGAGCTGACTCGATAAGAACTGCTGCACTGTTATCTTGCCCCAGCCATGTTTCAGTTAAAAACATAAAATCAAGGTTGTGTTTTTGAATAAAATCATTAATTAAGAATGATTTGCCTTCCAGGGATCTGATATTTAAAAGAGCTAAGTTTAGTTTACTAAAACCCATGTCCTGTCCATATTCTGGGACAGACTGTGGCTGACATGGAATAGGTTTTAGGTTTGTTGATGTATTTCTTAAAATTGGCGCTTTCTTTTTCTTTTGCTGATCAAAATCGGCACTTTGTGTCCTGGCTTTTCCTTTGGAGGTGGTGTCCGGGGGATGCTGGTTGGGGTTGCGGTGTTGATGATAGTAGCACCCTTGATCTGACTAGGTTGGGGGTTAGGGGAACCATTTTTATCCCAGACTTCACCAAACTCTCCATGTGACTTGGAAAACCGAAGGGTGAAGCGGGGGGGAGATGAATGTTGGGGATTCGGAGGAGGATGCAGCTGAGGGGGAACAGGGTTGTAGAGGACGACGTGGGATGGGGAGATCCATGTGGAGGGCCAGTGAAGCAGTCCTGTTGTTGTCACCCTGCAGCTTTTGCTCTCTCTGCGGTGGAGCTGGTGGGGTAGGGGTGTTGTTGTCTCTCCTTGGGTGATGTTCACTCTGCATTTGAGCTTTAGGCTGACCCTGAGAGAGGTCAGAAGGGTTTGGTGCCTCAGTGAGTGAAGAAAATTATCTGTTAGTCACCTCAGTCCACGTCCATTCAGATGAGGGCCCTTTCCTTTGAAGAGGTCGTCACGTTCCCAAAACAGGTTGAAGTTGTCAATAAAGTTCATTCCTCGTGTCTCACAGGCTTTGGCCAGCCTTGTATTCAGTGCAAGCAGGCGACTGAATTTATTTATCCTTCTATCGATGTTTGGGAGCGGCCCGCTGATGAAAATTGTCCATCTGATTTATTGACCATCTCTACGAGCACAGAGAAGTCTTTTTTAGAACTTCTGATTCGCCCCTCTTTGTATCAACTGCACCCACATGCAAAATGATATGTTTGACTCCTGGATGGTTTGATATGACCTGGGGGAGAAGTCCAGCAATGTCAGTGACCATGGCACTGGGATAACTGCATGTGTGGATTCTTTCATTCCTTACGTCACTGATAGCACTGTCTTCAAGAAGCAAGATATCTCTGTCCTTCACTTTTGGCATAGAGACATTGTCTCTGTATGCCCGATATCTCTTCTTCCCTTCATGTATATCTCTCTCTGGAGATTTTTTTATTCTTTATTTCACATTTCTTAATTACAGCAGTGTTTACTGGTTCGTTTCCATTCAGCTCAGACAGTGGTTGATATTTGTTTCTGAGCTGTATGCCCGGTGATGCAGCATATACTCCAGTGTGATCAGCATTTACTTTTCTCTTTCTGTGTCGTTTTGGCTTGGCACCGAGTCTTTGCCAGACGGCATCAGTCTGTTCAGGTCCTGCTTTCACAAGTTTTGGAAAGGACACAGTGTCGTCCAAGTTTAGCCTATCAGAGGCAGAAGTATCATAATTAACACTGCTTTTGTGGACAAAAATTTAGCCTTCTTACCACCAGGTGTGATCGAGAGTCCCATGAAGTCCCTTTTCAGCTTCCAGAGCAAAGATCTTTGCTTAAGATGTTTCCAGCAGTTTTGGCTAAGTGAGTTTGTTGTGTTGTGTACACCAGACATTTCTCAACCCAGCTGAGGAATAGACAAAACTAAGTTGTAGCTGGTCCTTTTGGTTGTTGAGAAGTTAAAATCCAAGTATCCAGTAGTTAAAATCAAGTATCCAGTAGTTAAAATCTTGAGTGCAGTTAAAAGAATGTCATAAAAATTGAATTGTGAGAAAAAAAAAAAGAAGTAAAAGAAGTAAGAAAAGCTGGCAGGAGCGGGAGCAAGCAGAAAAGCGTCTGCACTCTTCAGAAGCAAGGTTAGCCAAAATTCTGACTATCAGAGACAAAATTGATCACCTCCTGTCCTCAATTAGCACTGATTTTCTTTAAGGACAGGAACCTCAGAAGTAGCAGTAAAACCTCATATATATTTTCAGAGTTTCTCTTCCATTGATCTTCACAAACTAACTTCTATGATTTCTTCATCTAAACCATCAACCTGTCTTTTAGACCCGATTCCCACCAGGCTCCTCAAGGAAATTTTACCGCTAATCAGCACCTCTCTACTGGATATGATAAATTCCTCCTACTAACAGGCTATGTACCACAGCACTGTAAAGTAGCTGTAATTAAATCACTTCTTAAAAAGCCAGTAACACTTTAGAATAACGAACCCTTATAAGACATTTATAAGCCATTAGTAGATATTAGTAGATTAACTAATAGAGTTAACTAATCATGAACTAAACACTTATATACATTTGTAAATGATTATTAAAACACTTATTACTTAAGTTACAAGACATTTATAAACTATTAGTGGATATTGAACTAATCATGAATAAACCATTTATATACATTTGTAAATGATGATAAGACCTAAACCAGCTTAGTGCGGCTCCTTTGATGCCAATTAAATGTTCCAGTCTCTGTAGTAGGATGTGATGGACAATGGTATCAAATGCAGCACTAAGATCTAACAAGACAAGTACAGAGACTAGTCCTTTGTCTGATGCACTTAGTTTGTGCATCACCAGTAATTTACTAATAAGGCTGATCATATTGAAAATTAGTTGATGATGAATAAATCATGTACAAACAATGGTGGCACAGCATTTTTAATAATGTCTAACTCACATATAAATGTTGTACAACTTTAGTTATAAATGGTTTTATAATCATTTACAAATGTATATAAATGGTTTATTCATATCTACTAATATCTACTAATAGTTTATAAATGTCTTATAAGTTAAGTAATAAGCATTTTAATAATAATTTACAAATGTATATAAATGTTCAGTTCTACTAATATCTACTAATAGCTTATAATTGTCTTATAAGGGTTCGATATTCTAAAATGTTACCAAAAAGCCTACAGGTGTTTTAGCCAACTACATACCTATATCTAACCTTCCCTATCTGTCATTTGTAACTTTCACAGCATTAGTAAACGTTAATGACCTACTAAGTGCATCAGACAAAGGACTAGTCTCTGTACTTGTTAGATCTTAGTGCTGCATTTGATACCATTGTCCATCACATCCTACTACAGAGACTGGAACATTTAATTGGAATCAAAGGAGCTGCACTAAGCTGGTTTAGGTCTTACCAATGAGATCGATTTGGAATAACTTCCTTATATTTGGTAACAGCATTATCAGACAAATATCTACAGTAGTTAATTTTTTTTCTCCAGATGCTGTGCAGTTCATTATTGTAAATTCAAGTTCTGAGGGAATACTGTCAAATATTCAGCTTCTATGCCTTATGTCAGTAAAAGATCAAGGGTGTGATTAAAACAGTGAGTTGGTTTGTTAACATTTTGCAAGAAGCCAGTTGACTCTAATACTGAATTGAATGCAGTCTTAAGGCTATCATTGTGGTCACCTACTATAATTGCTTTATCCGTACTAAGCACTAAATCAGATAAAAATTCAGTGAATTCAGACAAAAACTCAGAGTAAGCAGCAGGTGGACGATACACCACAGCAAATAGGACTGGTTTTTCTGTCTTCCAGTTTGGATGGGAGAGGCTGAGGATAAGGCTTTCAAATGTACTATAACTAGGTTACCAAATCTCGTTTACCGTTAGGCAACAGTTTTAAATATGATTCAACGTCGCCCGGTCGCTGGAGTCTCTAACTTCAAATTTCACAAAATGGAGCTGCCAATAACCAGTGTTTTTTCCTCAATGGGTGTGTCATTGATTGGGGAAAGTCTGTTTGAAATGTGAAGTGGTTGGTTATGAACCACGGGCCGTTGTCCTTCGGACTGCCACCCAGCCGCCCTGGCTTCCCGGCTGCTCAGGAGCTGCTGGGGAACAGCTAACAGGAGCTACAGTAGGGACGGCTAGCTGAAGCTACTCTAGGCTGGTCCACACCAACTACAGGGGACTGACTAGCTAGCGCAGCCACGGTGCAAACAGGGCCTCTACTTCCTTCAGCCTCACCTCCAATGCTATAAAAATAGTACATTTATTACATATACCATTATCGCTAAGGGAGGCAGAGGAGTAACTAAACATCTCACACACCGAGCAGGAAAAAGGAGAGGCAGTGGGGGAGAGAGAAGCCATTGCTAAAAGCTAAGCTAGTGGACCAGAGATAGAGCGATTAGATTTGAATGTAGTGTTAAATCCAGAGGGACACATGCGCAACAGATGTTTAACTAAAGCAATATATGTGTGCAAGAATTCAGAAATTAACCAAGGAAAACTTTATGTTGATTGATAAGCTAATATAACTCCAAACACTTGTGGACCATCATAATGTCAGCCTTCAACACACATCATCCAAATGTCACCACAACATTCATACAACTATTAATGTCAATACAAATTCATAACATGCTGCTGACCTCAGTCAAGTCTGGAATTAGAAGATAAAGATCAAATCAGACATGATGAACTAAAAACTGACTTTGATTCACCACTGAAATGGATCAAACTTCAAATGTTCAGTCCTGATCCAGGAAAATGTCTTGCTTGGTCCTGGTCTCTATCCTGCAGATCCGCTCAGGAAATCCACAACTAAACACATATTCAACTGAACAACAACTGAACTATTTGATCCCAAATTACTGATGGATTTAATGGAAAACTTTGGAAAATGCCCAGCAGCAAAGTCACATACATACAATTTAACACTACTACTACTACTACTACTACTACTACTAATAATAATAATAATAATACATTTTATTTGCTGGTGTCTTTCCAAACACCCAGCAACACTTACTTGACACAATATAACAAGATTTGCAGTTAATGGACTAAAACGTGTCAAACCAACAGTGTGGTCCTTTAAGTATTTTCTCCTTAACACATTTAACAAGTCAATTCAACTCAATGAGAAAAGACCACAATTTACACACTTGTGTAAAAGATCAAAACACGCACACACCGCAAACTGGCATTAGTCCTGACACTTGATTGAAATAAACTTCAAAGGAAAGAAGAGTTTTTCCTTCAGCAAGTGTTTTACAATTTATTAGTACAAATATTAGTTGTGAGGATCTTCTGTATATTGTTTTGCATTTTCTACACTTCATTTAGAAAACAGTCTGCTGACTGTGACAAATACGAGTGTGTGAGTTCTGAAGGTTTCATTGAAGTCAACAGACATTATTCATGACAACTGGATCTGGTGGTTTTCAGTCTTTGGAAGGAGTTCTGAGACTAATCAATATTTTTATCCAGTTTTAAACCACTTTTTATTCCTCAGGTTTTAGACTCTGGTGGTTTTACAAATCTGTTTAAATTAGGTCAAAAGATTTTGGTCAGCTGCTTTTTCATTTTCAAACTTGCTTTACTATATGAGTTTTATTCAACATGTTATACAGCCTACCTATTACAAAGGCCACATTTTAGATCTATGTATTACCCACGGCCTGTCTGCTAATATTTCTTCAGTTGTGGATTCAGGCCTATCTGATCACTTCTGTGTCTTTTTTACTGTTCCCAATTGATAACTGACAACTGGAACAACCCCAAAATTCTCTTCTCAAGCATGGATCATCTAATTAATCCTGCTTTTATGAAGGCTGACAGTCTGTCTAACAACTTCAAATGTGAAGACTTTAGAGTCCACTTCAAAAAAAAATAATAATAATAATAAAAATCAGATGAAAATTATCTCAGTGTAAGCATACACATTCAATCACCACAGAACCTTTGTATGAAGAGACACTGGAGAAATTCATCCTGTTGATGCTGAGATGCTTGGTAAAGTTATTTCTCAATTAAAACTATCAACCTGCCCCTTTTTGAAATATACCAATTTGTCTTTCGGACCACTCATATTACTGAGACTGTACTAGTCAAGATTGTAAATGACCTCAGGTATAATATGGATATGAAACAGACTTCACATCCTGACTGGCCTCTCTGGTACTGTTGTTATTTATATAAATTGTATATTAATTTTATATAAGTCTTATCTTACTGACAGAGAATTTTATGTTAGCATGGGCAAGTGTTCTCCTAAAAGCTATAAATTAAATTGTGGTGATCCCCAAGGTTCAATTTTAGGTCCTACACTTTATAACCTTTAGATGCTGCCACTTGGAAATGTCATCAGGAGGCACTGCATCAGCGTCCATAGCTATGCTGATGATACACAGATTTACATTGCTGTGTCTCCTGATGACCCAGGGGCAATCCAGGCTCTTTTTAACTGTATTTTAGATATCAAGTTATGGATGACAGAAATTTTTTCTACAACTCAATCAGGACAAACAAACTCTGGCAATAAACACCTGTAAACAAGTGAAAACCCAAGGAATCGTCTTTGACTCAGATCTCAGTTTTGAGCCTCACATTAAAAATGTAACTAAGACTGCTTTTTATCATCTGAAGAACATTGCCAGAGTGCAACCATTTCTCTCTCAAGCCAATGCAGAGACATTGCTGCAGAATCTTTTCACCTGCAGAATTGCTCTGCTTTCTGGTCTCCCTAAGAAGAACATATCTCAGCTACAGGTGCTTCAAAATTCAGCAGCATGTGTACTGACAAAGTGGTGCACTTTATCTGCCAAGACCTTCATCCTTAGCGTTGTCGGCGGCTTCAGGCTAATGGTGAACACCCTGGAGCCAGCGGTACATTATCCCCAACTTCGAGATACACCTGCGGATGCAATTACCCAGAGTAAAGAACTTAGAAAAAGAGGTTAGCTTCTTAACTCAACATTAGAGTGGCCCTGACGTTGATGGATGGACATCGAGGCCCACAGAGTCATATGTCTGGTCCACATCTCCACCACATGTGTAGGCTAGTATCTCATGTTATTTACTGCTTGGTTCATGCACAAGAGCCATACTGGCACAAACATTGCAAGAATTAAGGGAAACGGCAGTTAAGAGTAGGATATTGCAGCCAAGGACTAGGTGCTTATTACGAACAAGCGCCTCGAATATGAGCATCCAGGTGGAGCTAACCAGGTATGCTGCACTTCAAGTGCTATTTTACTCATAATTTGGCTTCACAATACTTGCCTCAAACTCCTGATTACTGCGCTTGTTAGGAAGGAAGTCACGATGTATAGTTGGCTTTTCAGGTGCAGCACTACGTGAGCCATATGCTGAAATAAAGCAAATACTACAGCTGCCTGAACACAAACTGTTGACAGACGTTGCGTGAAGATGGAACAGTTACTTTGGTACTCCAAGTATTGCTTGTGAGCAGCAGCAGCCATCTCTGCTGCCACTGCTCTCTCATGTATGAATTGAGGGAAATCTGAGAAGGAGGTCCTTGCTCTCATTTGAGTTGGACATAACATCTGCTGAAGAAATTGTGTGAAGCCCATGAAGCCCAGAGTAGCTTCCCTTATGTCTGAAACAAAAGCACCCCAACACTCTCTATTTGGCTCCACTCCATGCTCAGTTGATCCATGATCCTACAAAGAGGCCCCACTGATTCCCACATTGGTAAGAGACATCAAAGCAACCATATGTGAGGATCTTAGCAAGAGTGCATGGATGAGCAAGGAGCTCATATGTATATCAGATGGATCAAGGTTTAAAACTTTGCCCTTCCTGTCTGATGATGAGCATGAGATATATATTGAATCATTGCAGAAGCAGCAAGGACCAGAGACATATGTAGATTATTTAATGATTTGAAATTCAATGATAAATGCTGCTGACTTTCATTGGTGGCCTTTTTCTAGAAGTAGTGATATTGGTTATTGCAATACAGGGCATTCTATCATTACTGTATTGATATCATAATGGTCAGCGGCGTGCTGCACAGTGTCGATACATATATTGTTATTTTGTGATGCGTATTGTGGTGGCTACGATACGCTCCTGCAAAGGGGCTGATCATAACAGTCTGGAGGTGGATTGATGACATGGTGACAGGTGAGCAGTGGTGGTCATCAATTTATGTATTTGTGCTTCATTACTGTGCCAAAATATTTTTTACACGTATCTGTACCTTACTTAAGTAAAAATAATAATTCATACTTTATTTTACTCCATTACATTTTCGCCAGCAAATTGCACTTTCTACTCCACTACATTTCTACAATTTATGCAGTTACTTTCTGATTACATGTTATGAACATAATTTCCTCAAAATCTTGCATGAAAAAAATGGAGACTTCACGTTGAGGCGTTGTTTTTACCATTATAACCAATCAGGTGACTCTATTACCTCGGCGATGAAGCGTGCATTTTGGCAACCACCCAGAGCTGGTGAACTGAAGCCTAATGATTCGTGAGAAGAAGCGACATGCCACCTTTGGCATGAACCCAGAAACAACATCAGCTGAGCCTGAGTCTAGAGCCCTCAAACCATGATTGGTGACCTCTTGGCGTGTTTAAGCAGGTGACATAGGCAGGCATAATCAGTATATCCTACATTCTTTGTCAAAATTTGGGAAACAGTACATTAAGTCTGACTGGACTTTGGACCGGCCTGACATCCGAGAATTGATGGGTTTGATTCCTGACCGGCGAAAAAAAAAAACAGATCTGCGGTGGTGGTGAGGAGGTAACCTCTGCCTCTCGACCATAACATGGTGCCTAGAAGGCACAGTTATCCTCAACCCCACCGTCTATTGTTGCTCATGCGTCTTGTGTGTGTGTTTCATTCACTTGGGTGGTAAAATGCAGGAAGATAATTTCCCCAGGAGGGATCAATAAAGTCATTTTGAAAAAAAGAATAGATAGCGGC
This sequence comes from Toxotes chatareus, assembly GCA_016801885.1. Classification (NCBI taxonomy): domain Eukaryota; kingdom Metazoa; phylum Chordata; class Actinopteri; family Toxotidae; genus Toxotes; species Toxotes chatareus. The sequence goes on along the minus strand of JAFBJY010000130.1, from coordinate 31,817 downwards.
CCACGACACTGAGAGACGGCATTAAGTGAGTACTTTTACTTTAAAAATACTTTAAAGTAAATTTAAAGTAGTAAATAGTATTTTTGCTTAAAATAAAGATTCTTCTGTTTTTCCGTGTAAATCTGTGTAAAATGAGGAAAAAAATCTAAGCGTCAGCTCCATTTTGGCTACAACATCGATGCTAACAGTTTTCAATACAAAATCATTATTGACATGAGGACACTCTGCCAAGCTTTCTGACTTGCAACAAATTATCTCTGTATGCAAAGTGTTACATTCCCCAAGGGAAATGGGATGTAATACAATAGAACAACCAAAACTGAGAAGAGTCAGTGCAGTGAACAAATGCAAAATTATTTTTAATCAAGTATGCTCTCAAATCACAGAGGTTACAACAAATTGAGGAGGATAAGGCAAAATGAGGTTAATGCCAAATAAATGGAAACCAATAAAACAAAAACCAGGCCTAACTACCCCTACCTCAATAGTAAAATCCAAACAAAAGGCCTAACTAAGCTTTCTCTGCAAAAAGTGAATTCCTTAAAACCAATACAGAGGTGGCACCAACACGCTAATACTGTGTGTGTTTAACAAAACTACGTGTGTGAGATAATGTACATAATACCAACTTACCTAATGTTCCTCAACCTCCCTCCACATACCTCTTTACAACAATAAATCTAAAGTTCCCTGTTTCAGCACACAGGCATCAGGGAGGAAGCGAGGCGTGATACTCTGCAAGCCTGGTCCTTTGTTCTAAGGATTCACAGGACATGAGTAGCCAATCACAGGGAGGACACTAATCACCCCTAAATTGGCACCTATGGAGAACCGACAGGGAGGAAGAGAAAAAAACCCAGGAGAAAGAAGGAAAACCAGGAAGAAAAAACACTCCACACACACAAACAATCCCTAACCTGGCATGCAACAGCAAGCAACATCCACACCCTCAGAATGTACCTTTTCTACTGCTGGGGACACTGTTAGCCTGGAGCGAAGCGTGTCCTGACACCTGAAAAAAACAGACATGCTGATTTTCTAAAAAGAACAGTACTTGGGGTGATATATTAGTAGCTACTGAAGTAAGCCTAATATACTGACTTGAAACTGTTAATTTTTGCAGTGAAAACTATCAGCACGTAGATTGTTGTATTTGGTTACATTTATTCACGTTCTAATTTTTTCACTTTTTTTTTACTTTTATAAGTTTTTCCATAGGTAGTATGAATGAAAAATTGCAGAACTGAAAAATATATTTAGAAGTTTTCAAAGTTATGTGTAATGTAGATTTTCTAGAATAGATTTTTAGAAACCTTGGTAACAAGAAAAGTATGATTTCAATTATAAATTATCAAAGGCCAAGTATCTGTATCAAATGTTACCCACCTGCCTGATGTGCTGTTGATCCTCCACATGCTGCCAAAACAGCTCCACGACCTGCTGATGCATGGACCCTCTGAGGCCTCTGATGGTGTCCTGTGGTAACTCTTTGTTGAATGAATTGTGTTTGTGAAAAGTTGATACTTCACCAATATAAAAGCTGATGATCTCACCGAATACAGCAATCAGGAAGATTTTAAGTCTGGAAAAGTATAAAAACATCAACAGAAATGTATCAAATATACTGCTACTAGCTCAATGTCCTTCTTCACTCAGAACTAAATTCACTAAAATTAGTCACAGACATTTTTGTTGGAGGTTTTTGAAGATGCCACATCACAGCTCATTGATTCAGTTCACATCTGGGTTTGGTAATAAGATACTTGTAGATAAATGGGCCGGGGGCGTCTCCGTGTCTTTGTGTTTGAGGCAATGCATGAGAGGCTTCAAACTATCAGGTAATTACTAGTTCCAGCTCTGACCCTGAAGACCTGATCAGATTTGCTACTGATTTCCAGATGAAGCCAAGCCAGGCAGCCATTTGTTCGATCACTCGCGTTGCTCTATCACAAAGCCATTACCAAACATTTACAATTCCTCTCAGAGGCGATACACTTACAGTCTGGAAGCATCATTACTTACTACTGACATTTAATTACTACTTATAATGGGCAGCAGAGAAGAACAAAGAAACTCATCCTTTCTCCATCCTCTGTCCTTTGTGACTTCAAATAGACTTTAGACAAAACCTGATTTATAACTACAGCTATTTAACAATACACTAAGCCCCTAACTTGCATACGGCCTAATACAAATGTCCCACACACATTTCATCAGAGATGAGCTCTCAGAAATAAGTCCAACGATGGAACAAAGTCCATGAGCTCCACATGTTTCTGTGCTGGGAAGGAGACTATACTAGAGAAGCTGTCTAGCTGTACCATCAGCCTCTGAGGCTGCTCTTTTCTCTATGTCACACACTGCTACTGTACATGAAGACTGCTGTAAACTCAACTCAAGCTCCACTCATCACTAACTTCATTTAGAGCAAACAGAAGCTCTGCTGTAACAGGAAGCAGCAGAAAGTCAGAGAGGCTTCATGGTGAGGGGCGCAGAACTCTGTCATGTCAGCGCTGTTTTTCAGGAAGGGACGTCACATCACAGACCTTCACAAGCTCAGAGTGCAAGCGTCAGACGGACACACGCACAATAAGCATCCACGGTAGCTGGAATTTCCCTCTCAACTCGGTGTTTCCTAGTGGAAAACGCCAGGACAGCAGAAATGAAAAGAGTGAAACGATCCTTTGCCTTGAAATCCAAAGAGAAAGCGACGGCGGGGATCCACGGTGTGTGTATCCAGAAGTAAAGCATGGTGACCTTTAATCAGCTGCAAAAGCTCCGCGCTCTTCCCGACAAACTCCGTATCCAGCGGTTCATTTCCAGAAGAAAGCGCTGCAGATGAAGCCGAGCGGAGGAAGAAATCCAGTGTGAACGCTGCTGATGAACACAGAGAGCTGGGAGACTCTGGTTCCGGGACTGACCAACCCAGGACTAATGTGGACAAGTCCAACTCATTTCATTCAACACCACAACTAGCGTTTGTCACATAGGTGAAGTGAAGCCAGTGAAGAGGAGGGAATGGAGGAGGAAGCTTAACTTCAGGAGTGTTTGCTGGTCTCTGATGGGATCTTAGCCAGCCAGTTTGTCTCACATGGTATTCTGTCTGCTGCGTTAAACATTCGCACTCAGGTGAACCCGAGTCACAGTGGACACTATCTAAGCCAGAGGGGGAAAAAAGTTCTTTTATCACATATTAAGCTGTGTGATGTTCACTGACACTGACCATGTGTAGTTTAAATACATGTATTTATTTTTTACTTTAGACAGAAGGTGAGCTGATTCAATAAAGGGACATTATCACTGTCCATCTGCCTGGGTGTGCCAATGCGTTTGACGCCTTCTCCATGTTCTGCAGCTTCCGCCCGTTACAGCAATAATAAAACTTTTCTTTTGCATCACTTCAGCACAAACAATGTGTCTCAAGCTCCTAAGCGGCAAACAAAAAAAGAAAGCTTCCATTTCAAATAATTTGAACTGACTGGAGTGCAATAGAAAAATAACTACTGAAGAAGCTGAACTGGCCTTAAAATCTGTCTAATTTTGTGAATTCACCTGTGAAGCTCAGTGGCTCACTTTGACCCAAAGCATCTCTGAGGATACAGGGAAGGGAAAAGGTTTGAGTTAGAATTGAATAGAGAGTGAGCAAGGTGACTCACTGAGTGAACCCACAGACTTTTCCTTTTGTCTGAGTCACGTGTCTCGTGATCTGTAACATGAACTGACTGCAACGTTCCAGACACATGGCTCTTATTGTAGAAAAGACTTTGTCAACACCATAAAACTTTTTAACAAATTCAATGCATGTGTCTGCTTGCAGATGTACTGTGGTTATTACTGCTCACTGTACTCGTAATATGTAATTCTAAATTTGTGTATCTCTGGAAAACATGACTCAAACTTATGAAGAATGTTATTTTTGTTTGCTGAAGTGTTTCTTTTGTGCTTTTGTCCATTCAGATACTAGAGAGACACAGGGTGGCACCTCAAGAAAACACACGTGAGGCCTACAATTAAGACCACAAAGAGGATCAGGAAAAGCAACAGAGAAGCCTGTGCCAGTTTCCGGAACCTTATGCAGATTTCTACACATTTGGTTAGTGAGCCAGTGTTTATGGCAGCAGGACTGAAATGGATGTGGATTGGACTCAAAATGAGACTGGACTCCCCTCACATTCAAAGCAGCCAAGGAACATGTCAGCCATTGCAACAGTGGGGCTCACTGATGTGTTTTAATAGTCTTTGGACAACAACTGAGCTCAATAACAGAGGAATAAGTCATATCAGGCTTTTGGCTACAGGTCATGTGTTAGTGAGATCAGTTCATTGTTGGTTTAGCATGTCTTTCATGGGGAAAAAAAGAAAGCACATCATCATCATCAACCTTATCCTTTTACAGCAATACACAACAGTGGATTTTGCTGGAAGTAATAAAATGCTGATGTGTAATGAGAGTCCAACCGGAGCTGTGATAATAAAATTGATTTATATATTTTAAAAATTCACTTTGAGGTGAGGCTCATTATCAGAGTGATTCAGGAGATTTCGAACTCCTGTGAACTCTGTACCAAGTTTTACAAGGAATCATTTAGAAGAGTTTAATAAATAAAGTGCTTTAATACATGAATCTGAAGAGTGTGTGTGAGTGAAAGAGACAGACATGTACAGACTGAACTATCTGTTCAACAGTGAGAGAGTTTCTCTAACAGGAGGAGACTCTCTCTGCTACACTCTACACAAGTTACTGAGGAACAAACCACCCAGAACCCAAACCCAGGATACAGAGGTTCAGTGAATGTGGTGTTGAAGGTGTAAGAGGTGGATCAGTGAGTCAGAGGAGACTCTGCTGAAAGGACAGAGAGCCAGCAGGACGAGATCCACATACACTGCTACTCTGTGAGACAGAGAGGAAGATGATGAAGAGGAGGAAGAGGAGACATGTCACACTGTCTTGTGTGCTGAAAACAGAGTAAAGCATCCTCAGAAACCAGAGACAGACTCAGGGACTGATCGTTTCTCTCCAAACAAACAGTTTTTTCTGTCTCCTTTCCTTTTGATTCCTCTGTAACTCACTGATATATCAACTCATCTCTCCACTCGACCTCCTAGTAACGGCAACCAGTCAGACCATTACTACACACAGCAGCTAGAGGCCCACTGGTGAAATCTGTCTGAGTAGTCAGGATATGACTGATCCTCCTTCACATATGTCACCTTCCTGTTGTTGTGAGACAGTTTGATCTTTCTGTTTACTGTGTTTGTGTCGATGGTGAGTTCTGACAGCTCTGATGGAGAGAGGAAAGACACAACACAGCTGCAGTTATTGATCTATCACCTGATCATTGGTAAACATTTTGAAGATAGTTGAATATGAGCTGCTTTGTTTTCAGGGAATCAGGCTAGAAAACCACACTTACACTTCACTCAGACCTGAATTACTCCATGCCGGACTCCACCAGACTCCACCCTGAAAGGAGGGAGAGGTCGAACCAACACGTTCTCTTTCAACATACAAACATGGACATTATGGCTCTCATCACACAGATGCTTTGATTATTCTGTTCATTCAACAAAGACAAAAAAGGACCTGGGTCATATCTTAGAGATTACTCTGCAGACTGGGAGGTGACATGGAGAAGATTTCATCATTTGTCTTCTCCATTTGGTATCACTTTTAGTATCAGGCACAACAAAAGATCTCAGAATGACAAGATCAGGATCTCCAGAGAGAGTTCAGCTGAATTAATTGATCATGGATATTTTAGAGAACAGAGAGACGATCAGAGACCTGATTTCATTTCACTCCTTGGTCTGAGACACTGGCAGATGAATGTCTGAGCAGTATCCAGTGTAGCTGGTCTTATTATTGTTGGGATGTTATTATTGGTGTGTCGGCGCTGAACGAATATCTAAAGTCTTTAGCGGGTTGTTGTGGTGGCATCCTGATATCAAGAGTGGCTCTGTTGGTTTCAGGAGCAGTTCAACCAGCTGCAGCTCAAATGTTTCCATGCTGGCTTTGTGCTGATGCAGCGCCAAATCCAGTGCGAAGAAGTCCTGCTCAGGTCTGCAAGCAGCTGACCACACCTGATTTAATGATTATCACATATTTTCTCTTAAATATGAAAGCACAGTGAGGTGTGATGAGATACTGAAGTCAGAATAGAGAAAACCTCACTTTCATGTTGTTGTTGAATTTAAAAGCACTTGTGTGAGATCTATCATCAGCTGTGACACACTAAATGTTTCAACTCTTCCTCCTCTATCACACACACTGTCTGTATGGCTGCAGCAAGCCTCTCTCCATACCTGAGGGTGTCCAGTCTCCAGTGTGGATCCCTTCAGTCAACAGACAGCAGCTTCACTCCTAGAGTCTCCTGGATGTGGTTTGTTGCTCAGGTCCAGAAAGCTCTCTCAGATGGGAGGGGTTGGGCTCAGAGCTGAGCCCAGAAGAAGCACAGCCTTCCTCTGTGATCAGATATCAAGACAGCCTGCAGACACACACAACATCACACAAGAACCTCTGTCAACACCAGCTGGTCTGTTTTGTTGTTCATTTTGTTCATATTTTTGTTTTTTGTTTTCTGTTCCATTTTTGTCCAGGTTCAATGTATTTAGACAAATTCACTTAAACATTATCTGTGGGATTAAAAATCAACAACTGAAGCAAAAAACAAGAAAGAAATGTAAAGATAATTGTCTGAGTCTAGAAAGTTCTGCTGAAAGAATTTACTTTGCAGTCCACGAGAGAGGACCAATAAAATCCTTAAGCTAAGCAGTTGATGGATCCAGACCTGAGAGTCTCCGGTGCAGTGTGAACTCTTCAGTCCTTGAACAGAAGCATCACCCCTGAATCCTGCAGGTCATTGTTACTCAGGTCCTAGGTGTCTCGAACTAGGACTGGGAGCTGAGGACTGAGGACAGAGCTTCACAGCTTCTCTCTGAAGGAAGTCATTACTGATGCAGGAAGAGGAAACAATGAAGAGAAAAAAGTCAAATAACATTTGTGGTAGAAAGGACAATCAAAAGACAAAAACTCTCAGTTTGCTCTGCAACTCACAGCAAACTAACAGACACTGCATTGAAAACTGGGCCAAACATCAAGCTGAGATTTGTTCCAGGTAAACCAGAAATATCCGGCTCCTTTATCCACCTGCTAACCAATGAGGAGTTTCTACATTAATGATCATCTTTAAAATTAAATATGAAACAATCAATAATAAACAGACATGTGCAGTCAAGGACATAAATATTTGGACAGTAAAGACATGTTTTTGTTCTTCAGGCTCTCAGCACATTCACTTTAAAATATAATAATGGATACTACAGTCCAATGACTGCAAGGATCTTACACTCAATATTAAATGTGATGTTTGTTTCACTTCATATGTATTTGTCAAGTTACTGCTACAGTTCAATGTGCTGAAGCTCAGAGTCAATAACATCCCAAATACTTCCAGGTCTTGACTGTAACTTTGTGATAAATCTTAATTTACCTGATTTGATTTAGATTTTGGTGCTGATAAAAATTGTTCATTAGTTGTAAGGCTGGGGCAGCTGTGTCTCTGGCAGAGTGGGGAGAGGTTTGTCCGTGTCTGAGCTCTCCTCCTCAACATTAAAGTGTACTCAGGCTAAAAACCTCAACCTCAAACCAGCCCTGATGGCCAGACCAGCTCCTTAGCCTTGGTAGCTGGCTGTCATCAGTGTGTGTGAATGGGTGAATGAGAGGCAGCATGTAAGAGCTGTGGGTAAAAGTTCTATATAAGCGCAGCCATTTACCAGTTTTTAGGTTTAGTTAAATTTGAATCATGATTTTTGAGTCAGAGAATTCTTCTACTCAGACTGTCTCCATGCCTTTTTTAGTGCACTTGCAAAGTTACAGTTGATCAATTAGATCTCATTTGAAAGCCTTGTTCTTAGGCTTTTCTCATCCAACCTAGAAACATTACAGCCAGTTCAGTTTGTTATACGGTGCCACCCTCCTGGAGCTGAGCAGCTGATTTCAGGTCTGAATTCTCAAAGTTTTTATCAAGTTCAGTTCTCAGTACAGATGGAAATCATTATTGTAAGTGATTTCAATATTCATGGATGTTAACAATGATTGCCTTAGCTCTGGGTTTATCTCATTATTAGACTCAGTTGGCTTTCTCTCAAAGTGTAAATAAACCAATTCATTGTTCTTATACACCCTAAACCATGTTTGTCATATGACATTGGAATTGATCATTGAACAATCTTCCCACAGAATCCTCTCTATCAGATCACTGTTTAGTTGCATTTGAATCTGTATTATTGGACTACACACCATTAAACAAAATGTCTTTACTGAAGGCGTCTATCTGATGGAGCTGTAGCTAGAATTTAAAGAGTGATTCAAGTAGATACTTAACTCAGTGTCATGGCTCAATTTAACAGAGAGGCTCCTGTGCTGAAGCTTCAGTCCCTCTCAAACTGACCATCCATATCAACAAATTTGCTGACTCAATGTGAACAACATAAAATATTGCTCCTTTAAGAAGGCGACAGAGAAACAAAAGAGGTTAAGTCTGGTTTTAGCTCCTGACTCATTCAAAGCAAACAACATGAAACCACCAAGAAGGTTGGCGTTCCACCAAATTGGAAGAATCCTGCTTGGCCTGGCAAGATGAACTTAAAGCACACAGGAAGTCCTCTGTAATGCTAGAGCAGCCTGCTACTCCCCATTAATAGAGACAATAAAAACAACCCCAGGTTTCTCTTCAGCTCTGTGTGGGCTGACAGAGAGTCACAGCTCGATTGATCCATGTATTCCTACTGGCTCTCAGCAATGCTGACTTCATGGGCTTCTTTAATAGGCAGTGAGTTGATTTATATAGCACCTAAGGTAATTCATAGTGCTTTACAGATTACATTAAAATCATAGAATAAAAGCAAATCATATTGCACAAAATCACAAATAGATAAATAAAGCATTGGAAAAGACAATTATAGAAAACAGTAAAATAATTAGAAATAAAGAAGGTGCAGTTAAGACTAATTTAGAGAGAATTAGCTTCATGTAGCAACAGTGTGTTTCTCAGGGCTGACTTAAATAAACTGAGTGTTTGGGCTGACCTCCATTCAGGAAGTTTGTTCCTGAAGTGAGGGGCAGAATAACTGAATCCTGCTTCACTTTGTTTGAAATGCAGACCTAAGACACACAGTAGGCCCCACTGTCCCCTGATGATCTAAAGGGGTCTGGATGCTTCATAAGACAATAAGTCCACCAAAATATTTTGTCCAAGACAATTCAATGCTTTGTAGACCAAGGTAGAATTTTAAACTGTAACCTTTGACTCTGAGGAAGCCAGTGTAGTGATTTGAGGACAGGTGTAATGTGGTCCATTTTTCTGGTGTTTGTTGGGACTCTGGCGATTTTTGGACAGCTGCAACTGTCTGATAGATCATTTGTTTAGACCTGTTAGGATGCCATTACAGTAATCTAGCCTACTTTAAAATAGTGCGTGGATAAGTTTTCTGTATCTTGTTTAGGTGTGAAACCCCTTGATCCTGGCAATGTTTTTCAAGGTGGTAATAAGCGAACTTGTTGACTTTTATATAGTTTGGTGAGTTGGCGGTCTAGGTCAAGAGTTACACCGAGATTTCTGGCTTGATAGCCGCCAACATTCAGTGGCCTTGGGTCAAAGGTGAGCACTGATCTTGGACCACTCATTTTGGAGCCAAAAACAATCTAATTCTGTCTTATGTGAACTTAGGCTGAAAATTCCTTTATCAAGCTCATTGATTTACTGAATCTTGCTTAAGTAAGGCAGCAAAGGGACTGTGGTGTGGGTATTTTAAATAAAGTTGTGTGATCTATAAAATGCTTAGGCAGAGATATGTTGTGATATTCGATATTAGTCTAGGCTAGGGGCATGTAGATATTGAGCAGAAGTGGTCAGGGTGGCCCTAAGGAACCCATTATGCAATCTTAATTCGGTCAGACTCATAGTTACCTATTGAACCTGAGTAATCCTACCATGTAAGTAGATTTGAGCCAACTCAGCACTGGCGCAGTAATCCCACCCAGCTTTCCAGTCTGTCAAGCAATACTGTGATCAACACAATAGCCGAATGCAGCACTAGGTCAATAATACTAGGCAGAGACTTTGGTCGCCGTTATTCAGATGTATATCGTTCAAGACTTTCAGAATTAACTGTCTCAATTGCTGTGATGTGCTGAAAACCAGACTGGGAAATTCGGTAAAAAGATTGTTTTTGCACCAAAAAGCATGAATTTGTTGAAAAGCAGCCCTTTTTCAAATTTTTTCCCAGAAAAGGAAGATTAAGATATTGGCCTGTAGTTGTTATAGCTGAAGCATCAGATTAGATTTTTTAAGAAGAGGTTTAATAACTGCAGTTTTTTCAGGGCTTGGGGAAACTGCCTGACTCAAACGACTTGTTTACTATCTGCAACACATCTGGCTACGATTAAAAACATTTTGATAAATTTTGTTGGCAGATCATGGTGAGATTTTGGATTGTTTAGCGATTTCTGTAAGTGCTGCTTATTATCTAGCAGGTTAAAATGTTAGAGCTAACTGGTGGACAGGAAGGCCAAAAGTGACATCATCATTTTACCTGAGCTGGAACTACAAACTGTCTTATTTTGATATTTGTCTCTGAAAAACAGTGCAAAGTCATTTGCATGATTTTTTGGAAGCAGTTCAGGTGGACTGATACTCACTTGGTTTGTCAGTCTGTCTATAATAGAAGACAACGATGTGGTATTGTTACTGTTTCTATCAATAATGTCAGAAAAAGGATTGTCTTGCCACTTTCAGTTCTTGGTTGTAGTTATGTGAAACCTCTTTGTAGATATCATAATGAACCTAGAATTTAAGCCATCCTGCCTGCCTGCAGATTCTTTTGAGCTTTAACAGTGTAGCATTTCTCCAAAGGCTTTTCCTTCTAGTGAACTTCCCGGTCTTGAACAGAACAAATTGAATCGATAACAGTTTTAACTTTGGAAATGAAACTATTTACAAGGTCATCAAGCAGGAGCTATGGACAGGGTTAGTGATGGTACAAATGCCTGGGTGAATGCTGCAGGTGTTATCATTAATACAGCGTTTTCTGATCACCTTTTTCTTCAGCCTTGTTATGATTAGCCAGGTGTGAGAAGCAGTTTTAAAAGAAACACAGTAGTGATCCAGAAAGAGCAACATCAGTCACCACAACCTCAGAAATATTGAGACCTTTGGAAATAATTAGATCCAATATATTCACTTGTTATGTATTTGGATCTGTTACATATTACTAAAGTCCAGTTGTCCAGGATGTTGAAGACTTCTTCTTTAGCACTTCCATCTTTAGGATTGTCAACATGAATATTAAAAATCACCCACTACAATGCTAATCGAAGTCAATGCCCCAATAGAAAGCAGTTGGCAAACTCATCAACAAACATTCGTTGTGCTTTGGGGTTTTGTAGATGGTTACGAATATTGCTTGATGGGAGGATTTCGTGAAGAGCAACATAAAGGAGTCAAACTTTCCATGTAGGATGTCTTCTTGCATTGGAGGCTATCATTGAACAAAAGGCGACTCCTCCTCCTTTCTTGTGCAGTCTGCTTCACTCACAAACAAAGTTAGGAGGAGCTGACTGATAGAACTGCTGCACCATTATCTTGCCCCAGCCATGTTTCAGTTAATATTCTTTTCTTTTGCTGATCAAAATCGGCACTTTGTGTCCTAACTTTTCCTTTGGAGGTGGTGTCAGGGGATGCTGGTTGGGATTCTGCGGTGTTGTTAAATGGCACCCTTGATCTGACTAGGTTGGGGTTAGGAACCATTTTATCCAGACTTCACCAAACTCTCCATGACTTGGAAAGCCGAAGGGTGAAGCGGGGAGATGAATGTTGGGGATTAGGAGGATGCAGCTGAGGGAACAGGAGGTTGTAGAGGGCGGCCGTGGGATGGGGAGATCCATGTGGAGGCCAGTGAAGCAGTCCTGTTGTTGTCACTGCAAGCACCTTCTCTCACGGTGGGCTGGTGGGGTAGGTGTTGTTGTCTCTCCTTGGGTGATGTTCCTCTGTTTGAGCTTTTAGGCTGACCTAGAGAGAGAATCAGAAGGGGTTTGGAGTGCCTCAGTGAGTGAAGAAAATTATCTATTAGTCACCTCAGTCCCACATTCCCATTCAGATGAGGCCCTTTCCTTTGAAGAGGTCAAATCACGTTCCCAAAACAAGTTGAAGTTGTCAATAAAGTTCCATTTCTGGTATCTCTGGCTGGCCAACCTTGCAACAGAGTGCAAGCAGGCGACTGAATTTGTTATCCTTCTGTCGATGTTTAGGCGGCCCGTGGTGTCCATCTGATTTATTGACCATCTCTGTGAGCACAGAAGTCTTTAGAACTTCTGATTCGCCCCTCTTGTATCAACTGCACCACATGCAAAATGATATGTTTGACTCTGGATGGTTTGATATATGACCTGGGGAGAAGTCCCAGCAATGTCGAGCTAACCACTGGCACTGGGATAACTGTGTGATTCTTTCATTCCTTACGTCACTGATAGCACTGTAAACAAGATATCTCTGTCCTTCACTGGCATAGAGACATTGTCTGTGTACCCGATATCTCTTCTTCCCTTCATGTATGTCTCTCTGGAGATTTTTTTTTGTTCTTTGTTCCACATTTCTTAATTACAGCAGTGTTTACTGGTTCGTTTCCATTCAGCTCAGACAGTGGTTGATATTTGTTTCTGAGCTTATGCTGATGATGCAACATGCTCTCAGTGTGATCAGCATTTTCCTCTTTCCTGTGTCGTTTTTGGCCAGCACCGAGTCTTTGCCAAACCCGGCATCAGTCTATTCAGGCCTGCTTTCTACTCTGCAGTAGTAGGATGTATATCAGGTGGTGATGAGAGTGAGTACAGGATTTGTTGTGGAAAACTTTGTCACATGGAGCAAGATAAACCACCTGCAGCTCAATGTGATGAAGACAAAAGAACTGGTGGTGAACTTGAGGAGGACCAAGGCTACAGTGACCCCTGTCAACATTCAAGGGGTCAATGTGGACATGGTGGAGGAGTACAGGTACCTGGGGGTGTACCTAGACCACAAACTGGACTGGTCCAAAAACGTGGACACTGTTTACAGAAAGGGACAGAGCCGTCTCTATTTTCTGAGACAGCTAAGGTCCTTTAACATCTGCCGAACGATGCTGCGGATGTTCTATGAGTCTGTGGCGGCCAGTTCCATCCTGTATGCTGGGGCAGCAGTCTGAGGGTGAAGGACACTAACAGACTCAATAAGATCATCAGGAAGGCCAGCCATGTTGTGGGGGAGGAACTGGACTCTCTGAACACAGTGTTGGAGAGGAGAATGTTGTCCAAAGTTAGGACAATATTGGACTCTCCTTCACCCTCTCCACCATGTGCTGATCAGTTACAGAAGCTCTGTTCAGCAACAGACTTATTGTTCCACACTCAGACTACAGAGCGACACAGGAAATCATTCCTGCCTGTCGCAATTATATAACTATATAACTCTGGACTGTAAGAATCACTGACTCATGTATACTGTGTATACTTCGTTTTAAACTATCAACCACAAACCTCATGTACATATCTGCAAATATTAAGATGTCTTATTTTTTCTATTTTTTGTATTATTTGTATATATTGTTCTGTTTGATTTTGGAGTTATTGCAATATTTTTATTTTTACTTGATTTTCATTATACTATACTTTTATTCTTATTTGGTTTTTTCACTTCACTTATTTATTCTAGAATTTTTTTTTCTTACTACACACTATGTGCAATTTTTCCTTTTCATTTTCAACTGGGAGTTAAGTAACAGTAAGAATTTTCCACGGGGATCAATAAAGTTATTCTGATTCTGATTCTGATTGTGCACAAAAGATTACAGATTCGGTGGTGCACTTTATCTGCCAAGACCTTCATCCTTAGCGTTGTCGAAAACACAGGCTTCAGGCTAATGGTGAACACCCTGAGCATGGTACATTATCCCAACTCAAGATACATAACGGATGTAGCAGTGCCCAGGAAGTATGAAGAACTTAAGAAAGAGGTTAAAACATTTCTTAACTCAGACAGAGAGTGGCCCTGACGTGTGATGGATGGACATCGAGGGCCACAGAGTCATATGTCACAATTACATCTCACCACATATGTGGGAGCTGGTATCTCATGTTTTGCAAACGCTGGTCATGCACAAGAGCCATACTGGCACAAACATTGCAGAATTATTGAAAGCGGCAGTTAAGAAGTGGGATATTGCAGCCAAGGACCTGGTCATTGTCACAGACAGCATACCGAATATGAGCATCAGAGTGGAGCTAACCAGGTATGCTGCACTTCAGGTGCTTGTGCACACTCTTAATTTAGCTTCACAGCGGCACTGAAGCTCCCTACAGTTGCACGCTTGTTAGGAAGAGTGCGATGTATAGTTGGCTTTTCAGATGCAGCACTACAGTGAGCCATATACTGCGACAAAAACAAATACTACAGCTGCCTGAACACAAACTGTTGACGGACGTTGTGACGAGATGGAACAGTGCACATGATATGCTCAATGCTTCCTTGAGCAGCAACCAGCCATCTCTGCTGCCCTGCTCTCATGTGAGGTGAGGGAAATCTGAGAAGGAGGTCTGCACTCTCAGTGAGTTGGACATAACATCTGCTGAAGAAATTGTGGATGCCATGAAGCCCATGAAGGTAGCTACACTTATGTCACAAGAAAGCACCCCAACAAGTGGTGGAATGTAACAAAGTATTTGTACTTTGTTACTGTACTGTATTTTTTCACGTATCTGTACTTTACGTAAGTAAAAATAATAATGCATACTTTTGATTTTACTCCATTACATTTTGCAGCAGTTATCTGTACTTTCTACTCCACTGCATTTCTACAATTTATGCCGTTACTCGTTACGTTATGAACATAATTTCCTCAAAATCTTACATGAAAAAGATAGACTGATTGTCTTGAGGCATTGTTTGCCATTGCCAACCAATCAGGTGGCTCTATTACCTCCAATGATGGCAGAACAATAGAACAACCAAAACTGAGAAGAGTCAGAGCAGTGAACAAATGCAAAATTATTTTTAATCAAATTTGCTCTCAAATCACAGAGGTTACAACAAATGGGGAGGATGAGCAAAATGAGGTTGTGCCAAATAAATGAAACCAATAAAAACAAAACCAGGCCTAACTACCCCTACCTCAAAAGTAAAATCCAAACAAAAGGCCTAACTAGCTTTCTCTACAAAAAGTAGTTAACCAAAACCAATGAAATTGGCACCAACCGCTAATACAGTGTGTGTTTAACAAAACGTGTGTGAAATAATGTATAGGGTACCAACTTACCTAATGTTCTCAGCCTCCCTCCACATATCTTTACAACATGGATAAGTTCCCTGTTTCAGCACACAGGCATCAGGGAGAAACAAAGGCGTGATACTCTGCAAGCCTAGTCCTTTATTCTAAGGATTCACAGGCCTTGAGCAGCCAATCACAGGGAGGACACTAATCACCCCTGAAGTGGCACCTATGGAGAGCAAACAGGGGAGAGAGAAAAAAACCCAGGAGAAGAGGAAAACCAGGAAGAAAAAACACTCACACACACAAACAATCCCTAGCCTGGCATGTAACAGCAAACAACATCCACACCCTCAGAATGTACCTTTTCTACTGCTGGGGACACCAGTAGCCTGGAGCAAGCGTGTCTGACACCTGAAAAAACAGACATGCTGATTTTTCTAAGAACAATTGCAGGAGTGATATAATGGTAAACTGCAGTAAGCCTAATATACTGACTTGAAACTGTTAATTTTGCAGTGAAAACTATTTGCAGTAGTTCATTGTGTTGGTTACATTTATTCGTTCTAATTTTTTCACTTTTTTTTTACTTTATACGTTTTTTCATAGGTATTATGAATGAAAAAGGGTAAAACTGAAAAATATACCAAGAAGTTTTTTCAAAGTTATGTGTAATGTAGATTTTCTAGAATAGATTTTTAGAAACCTTGGTATTGAAAAAGTGTCTCAGTATAAATTATCAAGGCAAAATATCTGTATCAAATGTTGCCCACCTGCCTGATGTGCTGTTGATCTCCACATGCTGCCAAAACAGCTCAAACCTGCTGATGCATGGACCCTCTGAGGCCTCTGATGGTGTCCTGTAGTAGCTACTTTTGTTTGAATGGTGTTTGTGAAAGTTGATGCTTCACCAATAAAAAAGCTGATGATCTCATGAATACAGCAATCAGAAAGATTTTTAGTCTGGAAAAGTATAAAAACATCAACAGAAATGTCTCAAATACTCTGCTACTAGCTCAGTGTCCAACTATATAGAATAATTCACTAAAATTAATCACAGACATTTTGTTGGAGGTTTTTGAAGATGCCACATCACAGCTCATTGATTCAGTTCACATCTGGGTTTATTAATAAGACACTTGTAGATAAATGGACAGGAGGCGTCTCCGTGTCTTTGTGTTTGAGGCAATGCAGCAGAGGCTTCAAACTATCAGGTGATTACTGATTCCAGCTCTGACCCTGAAGACCTGATCAGATTTTCTACTGATTTTCAGATGAAGCCAAGCCAGGCAGCCATGTTCCCGATCTGCGTTCTTCTATCACAAAGCCATTACCAAACATTTACAATTCCTCTCAGAGGCGATACACTTACAGTCTGAGCATCATTACTTACTGCTGACATTTAATTACTATAGTAGGCCAGCAGAGAAGAACAAAAAAGCTCATCCTTTCTCCATCCTCTGTCCTTTGTGTTTCAAATAGACTTTAGACAAACCTGATTTATAACCACAGCTGTTAACAATACACAAGCCCCTAACTTGCATACGGCCTAATACAAATGTCCCACACACATTTCATCAGAGACCAGCTCTCAGAAATAAGTCCAGCAGTGGAACGTTAACAGGCTCCACATGTTTCTGTGCTGAGAGAGACTGTGCTAGGCTGTCTAGCTGTACCATCAGCCTCTGAGGCTGCTCTGCTCTATGTCACACACTGCTACTGTACATGAAGACTGCTGTCAGCTCAGCTCAACTCCACTCATCACTAACTTCATTTAGAGCAAACAGAGCTCTGCTGTAACAGAGAGCAGCAGAAAGTCAGAGAGGCTTCGCCGTGAGGAGCGCAGACCTCTGTCATGTCAGCGCTGTTTTCAAGGAAGGACGTCACTTCACAGACCTTCACAACTCAGAGTCAGCATCAGACGGACACACGCACAATAAACATCCACGGTAGCTGGAATTTCCCTCTGTCCGGTGTTTCTAGTGGAAAACAGGACACTGAAATGAAAAATTGAAACGATCCTTTGCCTTAATCAAAGAGAGAAAGCGGCGGGATCCACTGATGTATCCAGAAGTAAAGCATGGTGTCGCACAATCAGCTGCAAAAGCTCCGCGCTCTTCCCGACAAACTCCGTGTCCAGCGGTTCATTTCAGAAGAAAGCGCTGCAGATGAAGCCGAGCGGAGGAAGAAATCCAGTGTGAACGCTGCTGATGAACACAAGAGCTGGGAGACTCTGGTTCAGGACTGACCAACCCAGGACTAATGTGGACAAGTCCAGCCATTTCATTCAGCACCACAGCATGATTTGTCACATGGAAGAGTGAAGCCAGTGAAGAGGAGAATGGGAGGAAGCAACACAAAGTGTTTGCTGGTCTCTGATGGGACTTAGCCAGCAGTTTGTCTCTGTGTTATTCTATCTGCACCGTTAAACATTCATACTCAGGTGGACAGTCACAGTGGACACTGTCTAATATCGAGGGGGAAAAAAGTTCTTTTATCATATTAAGCTGTGTGATGTTCACTGACACTGACCATGTGTAGTTTAAATACATGTATTTATTTTTTGCTTTAGACAGAAGGTAGGCTGATTCAATAAAGGGACATTATCACTGTCCATCTGCCTGGGTGTGTCTGCGTTTGTGTCCTTCCCTCTGTTCTTGGCTTCAGCCGTTGTGAAGCAAAACTTTCTTTTTTGTCCTTCAGCACAAATAATGTGTCTCAAGCTCTAATGACGACAAAAAAGAAACTTCATTTCAAATAGTTTGAAATGACTGCAGTTACATCGAAAAATAACTACTGAAGAAGCTGAACTGTGTAAATCTGTCTAATTTTGTGAATTCACCTGTGAGCTCAGTGACTCTGTGACCCAAAACATCTGAGGATACAGGGAAGGAAAAAGTTTAGAGTTAAATTGAATAAAGTGAGCAAGGTGACTCACAGAGTGAACCCACAGACTTTTCCCTTGTCTGAGTCACGTGTCTAGTGATCTGCTTGTGAACTGACTGCAACGTTCCAGACACATGGCTCTTATTGTAGAAAGACTTTGTCAACACTGTAAAACTTTTTAACAAATTCAATGCATGTGTCTTTTTGTATAAGATGTATAGTTATTACTGCTCTTTGTGCTAAATATATGATTTCTAAATTTGTGTATCTCTGGAAAACATGGCTCAAACTTATGAAGAATGTTATTTTTGTTTGCTGAGTGTTTATTTTGTGCTTTTGTCCATTCAGATATGAGACACAGGGGTGGCACCTCAAGAAAACATACATTAGGCCTGAATCCAGACCACAAAGAGGATCAGAAAAGCAACAGAGAAGCCTGTGCCAGTTTCAGGAACCTTATGCAGATTTCTACACATTTGATTAGTGAGCCAGTGTTTATGGCAGCAGGACTGAAATGGATGTGGATTGGACTCAAAATGAACTGGACTCCTCCACATTCAAAGTAATAAAGACATGTCAGCCATTGCAACAGTGAGGCTCACTGATGTGTTTTAATAGTCTTTGAACAACAACTGAAATCAGCACAGAGGAATAAGTCATATCAGGCTTTGACCACAGGAAATGTGTTAGTGAGATCAGTTCATTGTTGGTTGTCTTTTCATGGGAAAAAAAGCACATCATCATCAGCCTTATCCTTTTACAGCAATACACAGCATTGGATTTTGCTGGAAGTAACAAAATACTGATGTGTAATGACAGTCCAACCGGAGCTGTGATATTAAATTGGTTATATATTTTAAAAATTCGCGGTGGACTCAAACCCTTCAGAGTAATTGAGGAGATTTCGAACTCTGTGAACTCTGTGCCAAGTTTACAGGAATCATTTAGAAGAGTTTAACAAATAAAGTGCTTTAATACATGAATCTGAAAGGTGTGTGAGTGAAAGAGACAGACATGTACAGACTGAACTATCTGTTCAACAGTGAGAGAGTTTCTCTAACAGGAGGAGACTCTCTGCTACACTCTACAGAGACACTGAGGGCAAACCACCCAGAACCCAAACCCAGGATACAGAGGTTCAGTGAGTGGTGTTGAAGGTGTAAGGGGTGGATCAGTGAGTCAGAGGAGACTCTGTGAAAGGACAGAGAGCCAACAGGACGAGATCCACATACACTGCTACTCTGTGAGACAGAGAGGAAGATGATGAAGAGGAGGAAGGAGACATGTCACACTGTCTTATTGGCTGAAAGCAAAACAAAGCATCCTCAGAGCAGAGACAGACTCCAGGACGGTCGTTCTCTCCAAACAAGACTTTTTCTGTCTCCTTTCCTTTTGATTCCTCTGTAACTCACTGATATATCAACCCATCCTCTCCTCGACCTCCAGTAACAGCAACCAGTCAGACCGTGCTACACACAGCAGCTAGAGGCCCACTGGTCCAATCTGTCTGGATGATCAGGATATGACTGATCCTCCTTCACATGTGTCACCTTCCTGTTGTTGTGAGACAGTTTGATCTTTCTGTTTACTGTGTTTGTGTCGATGGTGAGTTCTGAAAGCTCTGATGGAGAGAGGAAAGACACAACACAGCTGCAGTTGATCTATCACTGATCATTGATTGACATTTTGAAGATGGTTGAATGTGAGCTGCTTTGTTTTCAGGGAATCAAATAGAAAACCACCGCACACTTCCTCAGTCCTGGTCTCAGCCATCCGGACTCCACCAGGCTCCACCCTGAAAGGAGGAGGGGTCGAACCAGCACGTTCTCTTTCAGCATGCAAACATGGACATTACACCAAACCTCATACAGATGCTTTGATTATTCTGTTCATTCCTTAGAGACAAAGGACCTGGGTCATATCTTGGAGATTATCTGCAGACTGGGAGGTGACATGGAAAGATTTCATCATTTGTCTTCTCCATTTGATATCGCACCAGTGTCAGGCACAACAAAAGATCTCAGAATAGCAAGATCAGGATCTCAGAGAGTTCAGCTGATTTAAGTGATCATGGATATTTTAGAAGACAGAGACATGATCAGAGACCTGATTCATTTCCTCCTTGGTCTGAGACACTGGCAAGTAGATGTCTCTGAGAGCGAGTGTAGATGATGTATTATTGTTGGGATGTTATTATTGGTGTGTCGGCGCTGAACAGGTATCTAAAGTCTTTAGGGGGTTGTTGTGGTGACCTCCTAGTAACAAGAGTAGCTCTGTTGGTTCAGGAGCAGTTCAACCAGCTGCAGCTCAAATGTTTCCATGCGGCTTGTGCTGATGCAGCATGAAATCAGTCTGAAAAGTCCTGCTCAGGTCTGAAAACAGCTGACCACCTGATTTAATGATTGTCACATATTTTCTCTTAAATATGACACAGTGAGTCATGATGAGATACTGAAGTCAGGGTAGAGAAAACCTCTCTTTCATGTTGTTGTTGATTCAAAGCACTTGTGTGAGATCTGTCATCAGCTGTGACACACTAAATGTTCCAGCTCTTCCTCCTCTATCACACACACTGTCTGTATGGCTGCAGCAGGCCTCTCCATACCTGAGGGTGTCCAGTCTCCAGTGTGGATCCTTCAGTCAGCAGACAGCAGCTTCACTCCTAGAGTCTCCTGGATGTGGTTGTTATCTGGGTCAGCTCTCTCAGATGGGGGAGGTTGGGCTGAGGCTGAGCCCAGAAGCTTCCCAGCCTTCCTCTGTGATCAGACATCCTGACAGCCTGCAGACACACACAACATCACACAAGACCCTCTGTCAACACCAGCTAGTCTGTTTTGTTGTTCTTTTTGTTCATATTTTTGTTTTGTTTTCTGTTCCATTTTTGTCCAGGTTGATGTGTTGGGCAAATTCACTTAAGCATTATCTGTGGGATTAAAAATCAACAACTGAAGCAAATGAGAGAAAATATGAATAATTGTCTGAGTCTAGAAAGTTCTGCTGAAAGAATTTACTTTGCAAATCCTACAGAGGACAAGCAAATCATCAGCTAAACGGTTGATGGATCCAGACCTGAGAGTCTCGGTACAGTGTGGACTCTTCAGTCCTTGAACAGAAGCGTCACCCCTGAATCCTGCAGGTCATTGTTACTCAGGTCTAGGTGTCTCAGACTGGGACTGGGGCTGAGGACTGAGGACAGAGCTACAGCTTCTCTCTGAAGGTTACAACTACTCAGTCTGAAGAGGAAACAATGAAAAGTCAAATAACATTTGTGATAGAAAGGACAATCAAAGACAAAACTCTCAGTTTGCTCTGCAGCTCACAGCAAACTAACAGACCTGCATTGAAAACTGGGCCAAACATCAAACACAGATTTGTTGAGTGAAGCAGAAATATCAGCTCTTTATCCACCTGCTAATAATGAGGAGTTTCATTAATGATCATCTTTAAAATTAAATATGAAACAATCAATAATAAACAGACATGTGCAGTCAAGGACAAATATTTGGACAGTAAGACATGTTTTTGTTCTTGAGCTCTCAGCATTCACTTTAAAATATAATAATGGATACTACAGTCAATGACTGAGGATCTTACACTCAATATTAAATGTGATGTTTGTTTCACTTCATATTTATTTGTCCAGTTACTGCTACAGTTCAATGTGCTGAAGCTCAAGTCAATAACTGTCCAAATACTTCCAGGTCTTGACTGCTTGTGTTAATCTTAATTTACCTGATTTGATTTAGATTTTGGTGCTGATAAAAATTGTTTATTAGTTGTAAGTACAGGGCAGCTGTGTCTCAGCAGGTAGAGAGGTTTTTGTCCGTGTCACAGCTCTCCTCCTCAACATTAAGTGTCCTCAGGCTAAAACCTCAACCTCAAACCAGCCCACGGCCAGACCAGCTCCTTAGCCTTGGTAGCTGGCTGCCATCGAGTATGAATGGTGAATGAGAGGCAGCATGTAAGAGCTGTGGGTAAAAGTTCTATATAAGCACAGCCATTTACCAGTTTTTAGGTTTAGTTAAATTTGAATCAGATTTTTGAGTCAGAGAATTCTTCTACTCATGCTGTCTCCATCATCTTTTAGTGCACTTGCATAGTTACAGTTGATGAATTAGATCTCATTTAAGCCTTGTTCTTAGCTTTTCTCATCCAACCTAGAAAACATTACAGCCAGTTCAGTTTGTTATAGTGTGCCTCCCTCCTGGAGCTGACGCTGAGTTCAGTCTGAATTCTCAAAGTTTTATCAAGTTCAGTTCTCAGTACAGATGGAAATCATTATTGTAAGTGATTTCCAAATATTCATGGATGTTAACAATGATTGCCTTGCTTTGGGTTTATCTCATTATTATTGAACTCAGTTGGCTTCTCTCAAGTGTAAATAAACCAATTCATTGTCTTATACACCCTAAACCATGTTGTCATATGACATTGGGGTCGATCATTGAACAATCTTCCCACAGAATCCTTCTATCAGATCACTGTTTAGTTGCATTTGAATCTGTATTATTGGACTACACACCATTAAACAAAATGTCTTTACTGAAGGCGTCTATCTGATGGGCTAGCTAGAATTTAGGAAGTGATTCCATCGATACTTAACTCAGTGTCATGACTCAATTTAACGAAGACTCTGTGCTGAAGCTTCAGTCCCTCTCAAACTGACCATCATGTCAACAAGTTGCTGACTCAATGTGAATGACACTTGACTCTATTGCTCCTTTAAGAAAAGGCGACAGAGAAACAAAAGAGGTTGGTCTGTGGTTTAGCTCACAGCTCACAAATCAAGCAAACAACATAAAAAGCCTGAAAGGATTTGGCGTTCCACCAAATTGGAAGAATCCTGCTTGGCCTGGCGAGATAGACTTAAAAGCACACAGGAAGTCCTCTGTAATGCTGAACTGACCTGCTACTCTTCATTGACAGAAGACAATAAAACCTTGGGTTTCTCTTCAGCTCTGTAGCCAGGCTGACAGAGAGAGTCACAGCTCGATTGATCCATGTATTCCTATAGCTCTCAGCAATGTGACTTCATGGGCTTCTTTAATAAGCGAGCAAGGTTGATTTATCACAGCACCACAAGGTAATTCATAGTGCTTTACAGATTACATTAAAATCATGAATAAAAGCCAATAATAAATAAAAAATACATAAAAACTTTGGAGCAGAAAAATAGAAAACAGTAAAATAATTAAGTGCAGTTAAGACAATTTAAGAGAATGCTTCAGTAAACAGAGTGTGTTCTCAGGCCTGACTTAAATAAACTGAGTGTTTGGGCTGACCTCCATTCAGGAAGTTTGTTCCTGAAGTGAGGGGCAGAATAACTGAATCCTGCTTCACTTTGTTTGAAATGCAGACCTAAGACACACAGTAGGCCCCACTGTCCCCTGATGATCTAAAGGGGTCTGGATGCTTCATAAGACAATAAGTCCACCAAAATATTTTGTCCAAGACAATTCAATGCTTTGTAGACCAAGGTAGAATTTTAAACTGTAACCTTTGACTCTGAGGAAGCCAGTGTAGTGATTTGAGGACAGGTGTAATGTGGTCCATTTTTCTGGTGTTTGTTGGGACTCTGGCGATTTTTGGACAGCTGCAACTGTCTGATAGATCATTTGTTTAGACCTGTTAGGATGCCATTACAGTAATCTAGCCTACTTTAAAATAGTGCGTGGATAAGTTTTCTGTATCTTGTTTGGATAGAAAACCCTTGATCCTAGCAATGTTTTTCAAGGTGTTAATAAGAATAGTGATAGCTTTTATATAGTTTAGTGAAATTCAGGTCTGAGTCAAGAATTACACCGATTTCAAGCAGTTGCCAACCTTCAGTGACATGGAGTCAAAGGTGAGCACTGATCTTGGACCTTTCATTTTGGAGCCAAAAACAATCAATTCTATCTTATCTGTATTGAGCTGGAAAATTCTAGCACATCCTCATTGATTTACTGAATACACTTGCTTTGTGAATGTAGGGGACTGTAGTTGTGTGGTGACACTGGAAATATAAAGTTGTGTGTCGTCTCTGCATAGGTGTAGTAAGAATCTGTGATGTTCGATGATCTGAGCTAAGGGCAGCATGTAGATATTGAACTTAGAAGTGGTTAAGAATGGACTAAGGAACCCATTATGCAATCTTAATTCGGTCAGACTCATAGTTACCTATTGAACCTGAGTAATCCTACCATGTAAGTAGATTTGAGCCAACTCAGCACTGGCGCAGTAATCCCACCCAGCTTTCCAGTCTGTCAAGCAATACTGTGATCAACACAATAGCCGAATGCAGCACTAGGTCCAGTAATACTAGACAGAGACTTTGGATGCATCATTATTCAGATGTATGTCATTAACCGCTCATAAGTGCTGTCTCAGTGCTGTGATGTGCTCAATGAACTGAAATTCATTAAAAGATTGTTTTTGCACAAAAATGCATGAATTTGTTGAAAAGCAGCCCTTTCAATGATCTTTCCCAGAAAAGGAAGGTTAGATATTGGCCTGTAGTTGTTATAGCTGAAGCATCAGATTAGATTTTTTAAGAAGAGGTTTAATAACTGCAGTTTTTTCAGGGCTTGGGGAAACTGCCTGACTCAAACGACTTGTTTACTATCTGCAACACATCTGGCTACGATTAAAAACATTTTGATAAATTTTGTTGGCAGATCATGGTGAGATTTTGGATTGTTTAGCGATTTCTGTAAGTGCTGCTTATTATCTAGCAGGTTAAAATGTTAGAGCTAACTGGTGGACAGGAAGGCCAAAAGTGACATCATCATTTTACCTGAGCTGGAACTACAAACTGTCTTATTTTGATATTTGTCTCTGAAAAACAGTGCAAAGTCATTTGCATGATTTTTTGGAAGCAGTTCAGGTGGACTGATACTCACTTGGTTTGTCAGTCTGTCTATAATAGAAGACAACGATGTGGTATTGTTACTGTTTCTATCAATAATGTCAGAAAAAGGATTGTCTTGCCACTTTCAGTTCTTGGTTGTAGTTATGTGAAACCTCTTTGTAGATATCATAATGAACCTAGAATTTAAGCCATCCTGCCTGCCTGCAGATTCTTTTGAGCTTTAACAGTGTAGCATTTCTCCAAAGGCTTTTCCTTCTAGTGAACTTCCCGGTCTTGAACAGAACAAATTGAATCGATAACAGTTTTAACTTTGGAAATGAAACTATTTACAAGGTCATCAAGCAGGAGCTATGGACAGGGTTAGTGATGGTACAAATGCCTGGGTGAATGCTGCAGGTGTTATCATTAATACAGCGTTTTCTGATCACCTTTTTCTTCAGCCTTGTTATGATTAGCCAGGTGTGAGAAGCAGTTTTAAAAGAAACACAGTAGTGATCCAGAAAGAGCAACATCAGTCACCACAACCTCAGAAATATTGAGACCTTTGGAAATAATTAGATCCAATATATTCACTTGTTATGTATTTGGATCTGTTACATATTACTAAAGTCCAGTTGTCCAGGATGTTGAAGACTTCTTCTTTAGCACTTCCATCTTTAGGATTGTCAACATGAATATTAAAAATCACCCACTACAATGCTAATCGAAGTCAATGCCCCAATAGAAAGCAGTTGGCAAACTCATCAACAAACATTCGTTGTGCTTTGGGGTTTTGTAGATGGTTACGAATATTGCTTGATGGGAGGATTTCGTGAAGAGCAACATAAAGGAGTCAAACTTTCCATGTAGGATGTCTTCTTGCATTGGAGGCTATCATTGAACAAAAGGCGACTCCTCCTCCTTTCTTGTGCAGTCTGCTTCACTCACAAACAAAGTTAGGAGGAGCTGACTGATAGAACTGCTGCACCATTATCTTGCCCCAGCCATGTTTCAGTTAATATTCTTTTCTTTTGCTGATCAAAATCGGCACTTTGTGTCCTAACTTTTCCTTTGGAGGTGGTGTCAGGGGATGCTGGTTGGGATTCTGCGGTGTTGTTAAATGGCACCCTTGATCTGACTAGGTTGGGGTTAGGAACCATTTTATCCAGACTTCACCAAACTCTCCATGACTTGGAAAGCCGAAGGGTGAAGCGGGGAGATGAATGTTGGGGATTAGGAGGATGCAGCTGAGGGAACAGGAGGTTGTAGAGGGCGGCCGTGGGATGGGGAGATCCATGTGGAGGCCAGTGAAGCAGTCCTGTTGTTGTCACTGCAAGCACCTTCTCTCACGGTGGGCTGGTGGGGTAGGTGTTGTTGTCTCTCCTTGGGTGATGTTCCTCTGTTTGAGCTTTTAGGCTGACCTAGAGAGAGAATCAGAAGGGGTTTGGAGTGCCTCAGTGAGTGAAGAAAATTATCTATTAGTCACCTCAGTCCCACATTCCCATTCAGATGAGGCCCTTTCCTTTGAAGAGGTCAAATCACGTTCCCAAAACAAGTTGAAGTTGTCAATAAAGTTCCATTTCTGGTATCTCTGGCTGGCCAACCTTGCAACAGAGTGCAAGCAGGCGACTGAATTTGTTATCCTTCTGTCGATGTTTAGGCGGCCCGTGGTGTCCATCTGATTTATTGACCATCTCTGTGAGCACAGAAGTCTTTAGAACTTCTGATTCGCCCCTCTTGTATCAACTGCACCACATGCAAAATGATATGTTTGACTCTGGATGGTTTGATATATGACCTGGGGAGAAGTCCCAGCAATGTCGAGCTAACCACTGGCACTGGGATAACTGTGTGATTCTTTCATTCCTTACGTCACTGATAGCACTGTAAACAAGATATCTCTGTCCTTCACTGGCATAGAGACATTGTCTGTGTACCCGATATCTCTTCTTCCCTTCATGTATGTCTCTCTGGAGATTTTTTTTTGTTCTTTGTTCCACATTTCTTAATTACAGCAGTGTTTACTGGTTCGTTTCCATTCAGCTCAGACAGTGGTTGATATTTGTTTCTGAGCTTATGCTGATGATGCAACATGCTCTCAGTGTGATCAGCATTTTCCTCTTTCCTGTGTCGTTTTTGGCCAGCACCGAGTCTTTGCCAAACCCGGCATCAGTCTATTCAGGCCTGCTTTCTGAAGTTTTGGAAAGGACACAGTGTCGTCCAAGTTTAGCCTATCAGAGGCAGAAGTATCGCAATTAACACTGCTTTTTGTGGACAAGAATTTGGCCTTCTTACCACCAGGTGTGTTGGGAATTTGCATGGAAATTCCCTTTTCAGCTTCCAGAGCAAAGATCTTTGCTTAAGATGTTAGCAGTTTGATAAGTGGAGTTTGTTGTGTTGTGTACACCAGACGTTCTCAACTGGCGAGAATAGACAAAACTAAGTTATAGCTGGTCCTTTGGTTGTTGAAGTTAAAATCCAGTATCCAGTAGTTAAATCAAGGTATCCAGTAGTTAAAATCTTGAGTGCAGTTAAAAGAATGTCATAAAAATTGAATTGTGAGAAAAAAAAAGTAAAAGTAAGAAAAGCTGGCAGGAGCAAGCAAGCGTCTGCACTCTTCAGAAACAAGGTTAGCCAAAATTCTATCAGAGACAAATTGATCACCTCCTGTCCTCAATTAGCACTGATTTTTCTTTAAGGACAGGAACCTCAAGTAACAGTAAAACCTCATATATATTTTCAGAGTTTCTCTTCCATTGATCTTCACAAAAATCTATGGATTGTATTGTTCACCTTCCTCTCCTTCAACTGCACTTGAGGGGTGAGGGCAGGTGTCCCTCTGAGAGCTGAATCTGTGTGCATGTTGAGGGGCACTTCATTAGTTATGAAACTAGTTAGCAGTAGCACCAGCATAATGTAATGATTTATCTTGTGCATTAGCCTAGCAGCCTAGTTTATCACATTATATTTATCCACTTTTGTACATTCATCTTATCTACGTGGCAATAAAAGGTAAGAGAATTTAAATAAAAATGGCACTGTAAACTGTTCTCTTGATGGGCTAATCCAAACCACTTTAATACGAAATCTGTAGGTCTATCATTCTATAGCATATTGTAACTTACCAAGGTGAGTGACGACTAATACCTGCTAATAACCTACTGCTTTCTTTGGGGAAAAACTGTGTCAGCTGTCTGCCCTTTTCTCCCTCAGCCTTCTCCTGCCTCTCCTTTCTTTTCTGGTAACCTGACTTCATACTTCCACCTACTCCTGCAGCAGCGCTAACGCTCAGAACAGCTGATCACTCTCTGAGTCAGCATACGCATTTGACAGTCCCGCTCTGCTCGCAGTCAGACTGTACCATTCTTTTTAATAATAAGAGGGGGGTGAAAATGACATGATCAAAAGAATTCAAGGAAAATGTTATAGAAAACGAAAACCATGTTCAATGCTTTATTCTTAATAATTTTATTTAAAAGCTTAAACAGGAAAAATTATTAAAAGATAATATTATTAGCCCTCAGCCTCAGCCCAGGGCCCCTGTCAGTGCTGGGCCCTTAGAATCGTCCTAACCTTTCCCCTGGCGCGCCCCTGATGACAGTAACTGACAAACTGTTTGATAAACTTCTGGCAAATTAATGACGACGCGCATCTTAGCGAGTAATTAATACTGTTTTGAATAACCATCCAACAATGCAACTTACGTCGGAGTTTTAAGAGTATACTCACCAACGGCGCAGACGCAGTTGAAAAGTCAGTTTGGCTAGTATGCTAACAGTTGAGCTTATAAATCAGCCTTGCTGTTTTGAATAGCGGTGACAAACGGGTATTTTGAACTCCGGCTGATCGTTCCGACCTGAATAGAATATAAAAATCTTCACTACTGTGGTGTAAGTGTTATAGGTACGGTACTGCCTTTTGTCTTGAGACAGGTAATATCCAGCCAGGTATGTGATAGGTTTTAATGTGCTGGACTTTTAGATTTTATTTGCCTTTATACTTGTGTGTGTGTGAGATCTTGGAATCGACATGTCCTGCAACAAAGGTGTGAAGGTTCTTCCTTCCAAGTCCTGATAGATACACTGTCAGTCTCAAGCACTTTATGAGACACAAAATATGTCATTGTTTTCCAACTTGGATACAACCAGATTTTAATCATTATTTATTAGACATAATTCCTAAAAAATGCAAGTAACATATATACAGGTATTATTAGATAAATGTATTTTGCTTACAACATGAATCTAAGTGTAGTTATTAAAGCCTGTTTGTAATGTTTTTCTTTTTAGAATGTGGAGCAAACTCTTACGTCAAAAAACCAGCAGGGATGACTGTGATTAAAGAGTATGAAGAGACTGGAAGTTTGATTCCACCACACGGGTTACTCTTTCAGGAACACTTCTAAGATATTCAAAGCAACAAAGGCTTTCTTGAGTGGCTCCTTGAAGACAAATCCAGAACCACCCCTTCATCCTACAGTAGCAAGTGGAGCTAAAGCAAGGTCCTTACATCATCCAGAACATAAGGATGATCAGCCAATCAGAGATGAATGCATGGAAGCCTTATATCTCCTTCACTATTACAACTTGATCCTGACTTTAGTGTCCCAGGAGGATGAGAGAAACCTTCTACTACCGCTAGCAGATTCTTACATGACCCACAACGATCAACTTTCTTGGATGTTGCTTCAAGGTTCCTTGTATGTGAAAAATGGAACAGACATAGTTTTAAAAGATAAAAGTTATCAAGGAGGCAGGAACCTGAAAGAGGCGTCTCTCTTTAAAACAACAACTGAAAGCTACTCTGAATGAAGGATCTGTACACTACTGACGAAGCAGGTACACATATTATCAGAACAGTAATGCAGTTATGTGAGTGGAGTCCAACAGTCATCAGTTTGTTGTGTTTTTATTGAGTTTATTTTACAAAAGCATCTCTGAGTCTAAATAGGCCAATTTAAGTCTGCAGTTAAGATTCAGTGTGAGGCTGAGAATGATACTTTGCTCTTGTGCACAGATTTATAATGACTGGACTATTAATAGTTGTTATATGTGTATATGTTTAAGATCATAGTAAAACCATTAGGAACAATGTGCACAGAACAAATATCAACACAATTACTTAATATATATAATGAGTGTAGGGGTACTTTTCACTCTGTCCGGTAGTGGGACAACAACATGGCTTCTCTGCTGCTGCTTCATCTTCTCACCCACAACCAGTTGGAAGAAAGGCCCCACAAAGACTGCCGGAGAGGCAAATGGATCATCTGGTAAAATTTCAGAATACTTGTCAAAATCAAATACTGTAGATGTTGCTGAGTTTTATAAACACATTTTTGTAAACATATTTCTCTTGTTTCAGCCATCCTAAAGCCTTGAGGACTATCTCCTGACCACTGAAGGAACCCATCAGCCATATCTCTGCCACAGAAACTTCAAAGACCCAGGTTTTCACTTTTATATTGTCTTGGACAAAAGCTTCTGTCATGTCAGTCATGTACATCTTGGTGTTTTTGATGAGCTGTTCAAGTTTACATTTTGTTTTTGTGTGAAGTATGATGACGCTCTCTCCAGCCTGTACACATTTTTGCAGACAGCTCTGTACAATATTGATACAACTGGAAGAATCTCCAGAGTAAAAGAGCTCAGAGCAAAGCTGTTAAAACAAACCATAAGTAGCTTATTTAGCCAAAATAGATACAATTGAAAATTGTAGAAATTTAATCTCTCTTCACCTTGATTGTGATGCCATCGTCTGTGTCACAGTGGGGTGAAATGCTGTGGAGCTGAGTATCGTGTTGGACTCTTTTTGTGTGCACTGGTACTGATGAAAACATGCCACTGTTCAGCAAAAATAACATCAAATCATTTAGCACAAAGTGTTTTGTTTTTTGATTGAGCATGAAACTTGTTTCCATGATCACTTCCATGCTTTCCAAGTGGTGACACTACACAGAGTGAACTGATTCTAGAAAGGAGAGATTAAGATATTTCTAATGGTTTGATGCTCAATGTGATGAAGACCGCATCACTGCTCAGTAATAGCACATGGTAGGACAGATGCTTAGCTCTGAACAAATAATTCCCCACTGTATTCCTGGTGAGAGCATGCACCACATTGGATATATGTCCATGCACCATATACCCAACCCTCAGAGTAAAACATAAGAAACACACTACACGTCAGCTGTCTTTGCCTGGGGGCTGAACCAGAGCAGCTGAGGAAGGCTGCCTTATATAGTGGTAGGAGGTACCTGTGCAGCTGCTTAATTGCAGGCCATACCAGGTCCCACGGAGTGGTAGGGGGGGATTATGGTTTGGCATTAATATAATGGATGATATGATGAAGGAGATTCATGTATGTGTGAATTATTGAAATGATGATTTGTGTTTGTGTGTTGTGGGTTTAATGTGGGACCTGATTATGAAGATATCTCAGAGATCTCATTTAATGCATTGATTGTAAATTGGTTGGTCTTGGGAGGGGTTTAGGGTTTATAATGCTCCGGCCAACACAGAGCTCGAGAAAGAGTGAGGGATGCAACACCCTCAGAATACACTGTAAAAAAGAATTTAATGGAGGCTGGGCACTGTGTAAAATGGCAACAAAGGTGACACAGGATATATGCAAAAACAATGATGGTCATAGATGAGCTCTGGACTAATCTTACAACCAGGATGCACTGTAAAATATTACAGCAGTGTAATGAACTTATAAAAATGAAAGCATTCATATATTGTATGCTTAGCTAAAAGTGGAAGTTAGGCTGCACTGTTAAAACACAACAACCAGGGTGACAACG
>JAFBJY010001295.1:0-36587 GCA_016801885.1 Toxotes chatareus | reverse complement strand
GTACAGTCTTAACAGTGTGAGGACACATTTCATCATTACAGACTGATGGATTATCAGACATTCTCAGTTCTGCTGTTTTCTGTGGGAATGTTTCTTTCTCTTTCTTGATTTTCCTTGAGTTCCTCCTCAAAGTTGCTCCCTTCCTGGTAAATGTTTGCAGTTTGTATTGAGCTGAAAATGAAATGATCACCTGGTATTTCAAGTCTCACAGAAAGAGAAAGGAAATGCTGTTTTCTGTCTTTCCTCATTTTCTGCCTGTTTCAAGAGAAATTGATCTGCTGCAGGGAAATGGTTTCCTCCATCTACAGGTGTTATTGGTCTGTGACCAGCAACAGGCTCTGTCCTAATCATTTCATTTACTTCCACATTTAAGGAGAAATGGAGAGACAATCAAAGAGCATGCGTAGTGAAAGAGAGAGAGAAATACACAGAGAAAAACTGAAAGAGAGAAAAGAGTCGACCTAAACTTTTGTCTGCCTGAAGGTAAAAGCACAAACCGTCCTTCCTTCTTCTTTGATGTATGTTTATAAAGTGTTACAGGACATTTCATTCTGTCTCAGCCACAAATCATTTCTATTTAAATAAGTCTACAGTGTTGTGAAGACAAACATTATCTCCAGCCTCAGACAATTTAAGTCTGTAATCATATCCACCTCATTTATCAATCAATAAAATGTATAAATAAAATAAATAAATATGTAAAAAGTTGCTTTGTGGATCCATGAGTTGCTTCATGTCCACTCTGAGTGCAAATGGATACAAATCCTGTCCCTGCAGCAAACATTGAGGATTATGTATACATAGTGTTATTTTATGCTAATATCCATCATTGTGTGTGTGCCCAAAAAACTTTTGGGCTGAACATCTTGATCTTGTGTGATTAAATATCACATCAAGTTAACAAACAAATCATCTGAACAAAACATTTCACAAAATGAACTAAACTAAACACTGACATGAACTACTAACATGTACTGACTTACTGAAAACCTTGGAGGTGATCTGGACTTTCCTGTAGTTTCCTCTTGTCCTTGTAACAGCAGTAGCTCCTCCCTTCCTTGTCAATAATTGTGCAGAAATATCTGAGTGCTTCTTTCTTCCTAAATCATGAGCAAGTCCTGTCCAGTCCAACTGTTTCTGCTCCTGTTTGACTTCTGAACTTGTCTCTGGCTGTGTGTCCACTTACTGCAGCCTGTGACATCAGGCTGTAGAATGTTGATACATCAAAGGCATCAAAGGACAAACACACACACTCACACACACTGGTACTTATGTCTTTGGGGACACTTGCTGACATAATGCCTTCCCTAGCCCTTACCCTAACCCTGAAACCAAGTCTTAACCCTCAAACAGCCAACATGAACACAGATGGAAACACTGCAGAGATAGTGAATATCACTCCTCACTTTCAATAAAGAGGTGAACACAGAAAATAATCTTTACTTTAAAGTCACAGGAAAACCAGAGTGTGAGGAAAGAGCACATTACTGTATTGATCAAAAAACTAAGATCTATTGTTTTCCTAGGTCTGTAATTAGTTTGCTTAGTTATGCCAACCTGCCAGTTTTCATATTTTTATATTGACTTGATTACTAATGTGTAAAAAGTCCATCCACAGTCTGAGGTGTATGAATTTAATGTAGCATCAGTGTAAGCTTCAGTACTGGACTGAGGAATGATCAATGTGCTCTTTTTGCAGTTAAAAAAAGATAAGATGAAATAAAATAAGATTAAAATAAATGAATAAAAACTGAAACTAATTTGAAGTGAATTTTCACACAGGTTTAAGAAAGTTTTCACTGACGCTCTACAATCCTCTAATATAATCTTCATTGTTCAGAAACAGCAGAGTTTCAGATCAAAGCCAATGAAACTCTGGACATGATAAAAAAGAGTCAAATAAAGATGCTGGATGGTAGAGTACACAATAAAATATGTCTGGATGAGGTTTGCTGTTGTTTGCTGGGTCCTACACACATATGAACATTAATGTGGAGAAGAGAAACAGATTAATGTCACAATCTGAATTTAAACACTTCATTTTCTGCAGCTTACACATCAAGGGTCAGACAAACAGAGAATTATCAGGTGTGTCTTTGCAGTTTACAGCAACAAGTCACATCACTGAAGTTCAAATTAAAGCCATTAAATCTTCCTAACACCGAGTCTAAAAACAAAATCCATTTGGCTCATGAACAGGCAAAAATCACACTTAAAAAACAAGAAGAAACTAAACTTAATTGCTCTTATTTTCCTTTACTGTTTAAAAGGGATAAAAAAAAAGAGAGAATGAAGAATGAACTGAATACACCTGCTTCCCATTTGAAAACACTGGAAGAGAATTGCAGACTGTTGAATGCTGATCATCTTCACAAACTGTTAGTGTTAAAGTGTTAGAAATCCAGTGGTTTAAGATATAAATATGCACAATCTGCACAAACAGAGCTCTCATCAAAGGCCTCACTGAAATTTTATCTATCAAAGTGCAAAAAAATCTACTTCACAAAAAAATCAATCCTCAGTCACTTTCTAAACAAACTAGAGACCATCTTCCATAGGATCACAGAAGCCACGACACCTATCGCTGTATTCAGACCCATGAGTACTCGCTCATGACTTCAATATTACAGAACTAACCAGGACTTCTGATGCCCTTGTTGGACCACACCCATCTTCCAACTCGGCCTTCGTTTGGATCTCAGCTACACACCTGTAACATTCTGTGACTGTATCTTGGACGGTTGTGACACTATTGTGTTGACAAAGTCTGTCCACACACAGACAGACACAGACAGACAGACAGACTGTGGTAGATCCTGCTGCAGTGGGTGTTTCCAGGACTACTTTTTCCCATCATGACACACACATACACACAAAGACTCACAAGGTGAAAACAATACAACCACACTGATGCTGCTGGAAACAAAAACACTGGAACAGATTGGAAAATGACATTTGAGGTTATTGATGTTGAATAAAATCAAATTACATTCAACTGTCACCAAAAAGAAGCATTTAAACTGAAGAGTGATAAACTGGCTATAAAACTAAGTGACTGACTAATAACCAGAGATTACAACATCCTGAAGAAATATTTCAGTGTGACAATGAAAACAAGAGCCCTGAACATCGATATCTGCGAACTCAGTCTTTACTACAACAGTGTGTCACAGAAACACACTCTGCTGCACAGCACAGTCTAATCCACTGCACTGCTTTCTCCAGCAGACAAACAGAGACTCTTCCAGTTGAGAGGTTCAATTCAATTCAATTCAATTCAATTTTATTTATATAGCGCCTTCCACAATCAAAATTGTCTCAAAGCGCTTTACAGAGACCCAGAGCCTGACCCCAGAGCAAGCACTTAAGGCGACAGTGGCAAGGAAAAACTCCCCTTTAACAGGAAGAAACCTTGAGCAGAACCTGGCTCAGATGGGGGACCCTCCTGCTGATGGCCGGGCTGGGTGAAAGGAGGAAAAGGAGGAAGATAGGACAGCTAGGAATGGAGGAGAGGGGGAGAAAGACATGCAGCATAATACAGACAATGTGGGTCAGTATTTACATTACAGTTAGTGAACAGTTATTGGATAATGTGTGCTCAGCAGATTAGAATTATGAAACAGAGCATGGAGGCAAAAAGCTGTCATGACTGGTAATTATTTACATTACAGTTTGCAAAGAATATTAATCAAATATTTATCTGTAGCAGAGTGGAACATTAAACATGTTAGAAATCGATCATTGTAAACAATAAACAGCAGCAGGTGGGTGGAGCCAGGACCATAGGACAAGCAGCTCCGAGCCAGAGGTACCTGCAGAAAGGTACAGAGAAAGAGAGACCAGAGAGAAACAAGCACAGGACTACGGGACAGAGAGGACACAGAGTTAATGACATGTAATAAAGGCTAATAAATTTGAGAGTGGGTCTGAGGAGAGAAAGAGAAAGAAGAAGAAGTGTGCAGTACATCATGGGATGTCCCCAGCAGCCTAGGCCTATAGCAGCATAACTAGGGGATGATTCAGTTGCCTGAGCCAGCCCTACTAAGGGCTATATCCTTAACTGTAACAGTGTCTATAGAGATAATTGTGACTAACTATAAGTTTAATAAATAACTAGGACTGTAACTACAACTAATTATAAGCTTTATCAAACAAGAAGGTTTTAAGCTTCGTTTTAAAATTAGAGAGGGTGTCTGCTTCCGAACCCAAACTGGCAGTTGGTTCCATAGGAGAGGGGCCTGATAGCTAAAGGCTCGGCCTCCCATTCTACTTTTAGAGATTTTGGGAACCATAAGCAAACCTGCATTCTGGGAACGAAGCAATCTGTTAGGATGATATGGTACTATCAGCTCTTTGAGATATGAAGGAGCCTGGCCATTGAGGACCTTATATGTAAGGAGAAGGATTTTAAAATCAATTCTGGATTTTACAGGAAGCCAATGAAGAGAAGTTAGTACAGGAGTAATGTGATCTCTCTTGCTAATTCCAGTCAGTACTCTCGCTGCAGCATTTTGGATCAGCTGGATGCTTTTTAGAGAGTTAACTGGACATCCTGATAATAGGGAATTACAGTAGTCCAGCCTAGAAGTAACAAAAGCATGGACTAATTTTTCAGCATCACTCTGCGACAGAGTGAATATCGCTGGAACTATCGCGGGAATTCATGCATGTCGAAATCACCTGCGTTCATTAGGGTTGAGCTCCTCTACTCATTCACATAGTTTCACTGCATTCTTCTTCTCCATACATTTTAATGATTTCAAATATTGACGTAGCTCTTTATGAAAGACATAAAAATTGGGCTTGGATTTCAAATATTTATTTTTATGAATAAAAAATTTACCGAGAATGATAAATGCATTAATAGCTAGATCATGGGACGGTTCTTTTACAGATATACCATATAAAATATTTTTTTTTTTAGAGTAGGGAAACAGGGTAATTTAGGAACTGCCAATCATACAAATCTTCCCAGAAGGCACTAGCAAATTTACAATTATAAAATAAATGTTCAGTTGTTTCTATATCCTCATCACAAAAGCAGCAGTTGTTGTGGTCTAAATTAAAGCGAATTCTTAAAAACTCAGAAGAGGGTATACTCCATTAAGAATTTTAAAGTGAACTTCCTTCACTTTTGGTGCAATGGGAAACCTGATGAAAATAGGTACAGCTCTTTAACAAAGGTTTGTCGGATTGTGATATTAGATAGTTTAGGATTGGTGATGTTGTGGCCACTCATCAAGAGTGAAGGAAGTGTAGGGTTCACATTAATTTGAAACAAGTTATAAGCTATCATAATGATAGATTGTGGGATTGCTTTAATGAGGTTATTATACTGCCTTCTATCACACAGGTTATATTTAGTACATAGAAACTCGAAAGGCATAATGTTTCGGTATTATCCAAGAGGTGCATCACTGACCAAATTCCTTTCTCTAGCCAATGATTTGATAAAAAATGGATTTATTTTTAAGTAAAATATATCTGCAATTCCATATTGGGGTGTTGTGGGGACTAAAGTTATGCTTGTAGATCATTTTCCAGTAATGTAAAACCTGCTGATGGAAGGCAGACAATTTGATAGGGAGTTTATTAAGGTCGAAATCACATCTCAAAAGGAAGTTTACTGAATTAAGGAAGTTGACTGGATTATGCAGGTGACACACACTGAACTGCTTCCTCTCTGAAGACTGAGAAGAAAATACTTCCTGATTATGTCATTTCCTTCCTGAACAAAATTTTAACAGCCACCACTAGGCGGCACCAAAATACACACAAGAGAACTAAAATCATCAATTCCACTACAGCGACATTCTCCTGTATTAATCGTAGCTTCCATCTTTAAAGGACTGGAAGAGGAAGAAGTTTTGCAAGGAATCATTTAGAAGAGTTGAACAAATAAACTGCTTTAATATATGAATCTGAAAAGGTGTGTGTGAGTGAAAGAGACAGACATGGACAGACTGAACTATCTGTTCAACAGTGAGAGAGTTTCTCTAACAGGAGGAGACTCTCTCTGCTACACTCTACACAGAGACACTGAGGTACCAGACCACTCGAACCGGAGCCCAAACCCAGGATACAGAGGTTCAGTGAATGTGGTGTTGAAGGTGTAGAGATGGATCAGTGAGTCAGAGGAGACTCTGTAGAAGGACAGACAGCCAGCAGGACAGTCCACATACACTGCTACTCTGTCAGAGACAGAGGAAAATGATAAAGAGGAGGAGACAAGTGTCTTTCTGTCATTGTGCCAAAAAGAGTAACCACCATCAGAGCAGCTCAGACTCCAGGACTGATCGTTCTCTCCAAACACAAAGTTTTCTCTGCCTCCTCTCCTTCTGATTCCTCTGTAACTCACTGATATATCAATATCTCCTTTCCACTCGACCTCCCAGTAACAGCGACCAGTCAGACCATTACTACACAGCAGCTGAGGACACTGGTCAAATCTGTCTGGATGATCAGGATATGACTGATCCTCCTTCACACGTGTCACCTTCCTGTTGTTGTCAGACAGTTTGATCATTCTGTTTACTGTGTTTGTGTCGATGGTGAGTTCACAGAAATCTGATGGAGAGAAGAAGACACAACACAGCTGCAGTTATTGATCTATCACCTGATCATTGATTGACACTTTGAAGATGGTTGAATGTGAGCTGCTTTGTTTTCAGGAATCAAATGAAAACCACACTTACACTTCCTCAGACCTGGTCTCAACCATCGGACTCCACCAGGCTCCACCCTGAAAGGAGGAGGGGGGTCAGACCAGCACGTTCTCTTTCAGCATGCAAACATGGACATTACATGGCTCTCATACACAGATGGTTTGATTATTCTGTTCATTCAGCAAAGAGACAAAGGACCTGGAGTCCTTCTCTTGGAATGATACGGAGCAGGGAGGTGACATGGAGGAAAGATTTCATCATTTGTCTTCTCCATTTGATATCACTTTTTTGGTGTCAGACACAACAAAAGATCTCAGAATGACAAGATCAGGATCTCAGAGAGGTTCAGCTGATTATTGATCATGGATATTTTAGAAGACAGAGACATGATCAGAGACCTGATTTCATTTCCTCATTGGTTTGAGACACTGGCAGATGAATGTCTCTGAGCAGTGTAGATGGTCTTATTATTGTTGGGATGTTATTAGTGTGTCAGCACTGAACAGGTATCTAAAGTCTTTGGGGTTGTTGTGGTGAAAGCACTCTGAGTGCTCAAAGTGTATCTGTTGGTTCATGAGCAGTTCAACCAGCTGCAGCTCAAATGTTTCCACGCTGGCTTTGTGCTGATGCAGCATGAAATCCAGTCTGAGAAAGTCCTGCTCAGGTCACAGAAAACAGCTGACCACACCTGATTTAATGATTGTCACATATTTTCTCTTAAATATGACACAGTGAGTCATGATGAGATACTGAAGTCAGAATTAGAGAAAACCCCTCCTTGTGTTGTTGTTGAATTCAAAGC
The DNA here is from genome assembly GCA_016801885.1 of Toxotes chatareus. Taxonomy (NCBI): domain Eukaryota; kingdom Metazoa; phylum Chordata; class Actinopteri; family Toxotidae; genus Toxotes; species Toxotes chatareus. The sequence goes on along the minus strand of JAFBJY010001295.1, from coordinate 29,120 downwards.
ACTTCTGTAGAGATCTGTCATCAGCTGTGACACACTAAATGTTTCCAGCTCTTCCTCCTCTATCACACACTGTCTGTGGCTGCAGCAGGCCTCTCCATACCTGAGGGTGTCCAGTCTCCAGCGTGGATCCTTCTGTCCAGCAGACAGCAGCTTCACTCCTGAGACTCCTGGATGATTGTAGCTCAGGTCCAGCTCTCTCAGATGGGAGGGGTTGGAGCTCAGAGCTGAGGCCAGAGAAGCACAGCCTTCCTCTGTGATCAGACATCCTGACAGCCTGCAGACACACAATACATCACACCTCTGTCAACACCTGCTGCTCTGTATTGTTGTTCTTTTTTGTTCATATTTTTGTTTTTGGTTCTGGTCCATTTTGATCCAGGTTCAATGTATTTAAGGCAAATTCTTAAACATCATCTGTAGGATTAAAAAACTGAAGCAAAAACAAGAGAAATGAATAATTGTCTGAGTCTAGAAAGTTCTGCTGAACTAAAATTTACGTTGAACAATCCTACATAAGTTGGCTGTTTATCCACTGATGTCAATCAGATATGAGCAAATCATCAGCTAAACAGGTTGATGTTTCCTGACCTGAGAGTCTCCAGGGTACAGTGTGGACGCTTCAGTCCAGCAGACAGAAGCTTCAACCCTGAATCCTGCAGGTCATTGTTACTCAGGTCCAGGTGTCTCAGACTAGAGGACTGGGGCTGAGAACTGAGGACAGAGCTTCACAGCTTCTCTCTGAGAGGTTACAGCTGCTCAGTCTGAAGAGGAAACAATGAAGAAAAGTCAAATAACATTTGTGTTGAAAGGACAATCAAAGGAACCAAACTCTCAGTTTGCTCTGCAGCTCACAGCAAACTAACAGACCTGCATTTGAAAACTGGGCCAAACATCAAACACAGATTTGTTGAGTGAAGCAGAAATATCAGCTCTTTATCCACCTGCTAACCAATGAGGAGTTTCTACATTGATGATCATCTTTCATTGGTTCTGATTCAAATCCTTTCTGTTTTATTCTCAACACGTTGGAGACATGACAGTTAAATATGACACAATCAGTAATAAACAAACATGTACTGTCAAGGCCATAAGTATTTGGACAGTTAGACATGTTTTGTTCTTCAGGCTCTCAGCACATTGACTTTAAAATATAATAATGGATACTACAGTCAATGACTGCAAAGGATTTTACACTAAATATTAAATCTGATGAATTTGTTTCACTTCATGTGTATTTGTCCAGTTACTTTTGAACCTTTGAAACTAAAAGGGCTGAATCTCCCACACAGTTCTTTCTATACTGATGTCAACCTGCTCAAATTAAAGCTGAGACTTGGCTCTTTAATGTAGGATCCATTATTTGAATTCAGATTCAATGTGCTGAAGCTCAGAGTCTGAAGAACAATAACTGTCCAAATACTTGACTGTAACCGTGTTAATGTTGGTACCTGATTTGATTTAGTTTGAATCCTCTGATAAAATTGTTTATTAGTTGTAAGTACAGGGCAGCTGTGTCTCAGCAGGTAGAGAGGTTTGTCCATTAATCACAGCTCTCCTCCTGTCAACATCAAGTGTCCTTAGGCTAAAAACCTCAACCTCAAACCAGCCCTGATGTCCAGACCAGCACCTTGTATGGTAGCTGGCTGCCATCAGTGTATGTGAATGGGTGAATGAGAGGCAGCATGTAAAGAGCTGTAAGTCTCATCTAAACCACTTTATAACAAAGCATAGATGAGCTTGTGTATCTCAGTCAGAGTTCATATACACTACTCACAATAAGTTAGGTATATTGTTATTTACATGAGTGCTTTTCCTATTTGGTCTGAATTTAAATGAAATAAGTAAAAGTTCCCTTTGATATTACTAATAATGAATGAGAAGAAACACCATTTTCATTAGTTTAATATTTATTACCCCAAAAATTTTGAACATATCAAGGACAGCCCCAAATAACAAAAATTAACAATGTCAGTAGCGGGTGTTTCCACCATTTGCCGCTTGACAGCGACGTCTCATGCTCCTCACTAGCCTCATGATGTTGTTCTGAGGCAATGCGTTCCACTCTTCCACAAGTGCTACACGCAGTTCTGCCAGGTGACGTGGGGGGTGGGGGTGCGATCATCCAGTCTCTGCTTCAGCTGGTCCCAGACGTGCTCTATGGGGTTCAGGTCAGGGGACATTGCAGGCCATACCATATGAGGCACTCCGACTTCCTGAAGTGGAGCTGTGACAATTCTGGCACGATGTGGTGGAGCATTATCATCCACGAACAGAAAGTTGCGGATGTGCTGGTGGAATTGGGGGATGATGATGGGTTCTATGATGTCTCTGAGGTAAAAACATGCAGTGACTGAGCCATCTACAATAACCAGATCTGCTTTGCGCTGACTGGTGATGCCTGCCCAGACTGTTGCACCTCCTCCTCCAAAGCGAACACTGGGGACCATGTTGACCTCGGCGTATCGCTCACCTCGCCTTCTCCAGCAACACTGATGACCATCATTTTTGTGTAAGGTGACCCGACACTCATCAGTGAACAGGACGGTAGACCACTGCTGCATTGTCCAGGTCACATGGTCTTGTGCCCACTGCAAACGTTCACAGTAGTGTTTTGGTATCAGTGGAGTCAACTGCAACGGTCGTCTGACATTTAAGCCAAAGCGGTGGAGTCAGTTGCGAATGGTTTATCTGGAAACCCTAGTACACCTCACATCTCGTAAACGGGCCTGCAGCTGTGTGGCAGTTGCACAACGATGTCTGAGTGCATAGGTCCTTAGGTACTGGTCATCGTTGTGGTCTGTCACTCATGGGGCTCCACTCCTGGGTCTGTCACAAACTCTGCCAGTAGTTCTGTGTCTTGATGCAAGTCTTCTGATGACACTTTGAGACACACCAAGTTCACGCGCAACGTCGTGTGTTCATGGCTGTTTGAATGATGAACTTGGAACGACTTACTGACAATACCAGGTTTTTATACCCACAGAACGCTTAAAGTCATGCCACATTGAAAAGGGTTGTCTTTTAGTATTTTTTGGTATTGGACCCAATATGTGAGGCACACTGTACACAGTGAGACCATTACGTGGAACACGTAATGTGTCTATCACCCCAATACAATTGCCTCCCTATCCCAAAAATCACTGAAGTGAAACAAACACTGTATGTATGACATCCACTGAGTCTCTCACAATATCCCTAACTTATTGTGAGTAGTGTATAGGAGCTCTACAGAATATGAAGAAGGATAAAAAGAAATAGACTGAAAAACTCAAAGATTGTATAAACTGTGAAAATCATTAGATATGGGCCTCTCTAAAGTCAGCATTGATGGACTCAAGAAATATCTGCAGTCATTTCAAACAAACTGGAACTTGATCTGACCTGAGAGTCTCCAGGGTACAGTGTGGACTCTTCAGTCCAGCAGACAGAAGCTTCACCCCTGAATCCTGCAGGTTATTGTTATTCAGGTCCAGGTCTCTCAGACTAGAGGACTGGGAGCTGAGAACTGAGGACAGAGCTTCACAGCTTCTCTCTGAGAGGTTACAGCTGCTCAGTCTGAAGAGGAAACAATGAAGAAAAAGTCAAATAACATTTGTGTTGAAAGGACAATCAAAGGAACAAAACTCTCAGTTTGCTCTGCAGCTCACAGCAAACTAACAGACCTGCATTTGAAAACCGAGCCAAACATCAAACACAGATTTGTTCAGTGAAGCAGAAATATCAGCTCTTTAACCATCTGCTAACCAATGAGGAGTTTCTACATTGATGATCATCTTTCATTGGCTCTGATTCAAATCCTTTCTGTTTTATTCTCAACAAGTTGGAGACATGACAGTTAAATATGACACAATCAGTAATAAACAGACATGTACAGTCAAGGCTGTAAGTATTTGGACAGTTAGACATGTTATGTTCTTCAGGCTCTCAGCACATTGACTTTAAAATATAATAATGGATACTACAGTCAATGACTGCAAAGGATTTTACACTAAATATTAAATTTGATGAGTTTGTTTCACTTCATGTGTATTTGTCCAGTTTCTTTTGAACCACTAAAAGGGCTGAATCTCCCACACAGTTCTTTCTATACTGATGTCAACCTGCTCAAATTAAAGCTGTGACTTGGCTCTTTACTGTAGGATCCATTATTTTAATTCAGATTCAATGTGCTGAAGCTCAGAGTCTGAAGAACAATAACTGTCCAAATACTTGACTGTAACCGTGTTAATGTTGGTACCTGATTTGATTTAGTTTGAATCCTCTGATAAAATAGTTTATTAATTGTAAGTACAGGGCAGCTGTGTCTCAGCAGGTAGAGAGGTTTGTCCATTAATCACATCTCTCCTCCTGTCAACATCAAGTGTCCATAGGCTAAAGACCTCAACCTCAAACCAGCCCTGATGGCCAGACCAGCACCTTGTATGGTAGCTGGCTGCCATCAGTGTGTGTGCACTTGCCATAGTTACAGTTGATCAATTATATCTCATTTGAAATCCTTGTTCTTAGGTTTTCTCATCCAACCTGGAAAACATTACAGCCAGTTCAGTTTGTTATAGTGTACCTCCCTCCTGGGCCGAACTCTGAGTTTCTGTCTGAATTCTCTGAGTTTTTATCAAGTTCAGTTCTCAGTACAGATGAAGTCATTATTGTAAGTGATTTCAATATTCATGTGGATGTAAACAATGATAGCCTTCTTCTCTCAAAGTGTAAATAAACCAACTCATTGTTTTAACCACGCCCTCAACCTTGTTCTGTCATATGGTATTGAGACTGAATCAATAAAAACAACCCCAGGTTTCTCTTCAGCTCTGTAGCCAGGCTGACAGAGAGTCACAGCTCTATTGATCCATGTATTCCTATAGCTCTCAGCAGTAACGACTTCATGGGCTTCTTTAATAATAAAATTCTGACTATCAGAGACAAAATTGATCACCTCCTGATCTCAATAAGCACTGATTTTTCTTTAAGCACAGGAACCTCAGAAACAGTAAAACCTGATATGTATTTAGAAAGTTTCTCTTCCACTGATCTTCACCAACTAACTTCTCTGATTTCTTCATCAAAACCATCAACCTGTCTTTTAGACCTGATCCCCATCAGGCTCCTCAAGGAAATTTTACCCCTAATCAGCACCTCTCTACTGGACATGATTAATTCCTCCTTACTAACAGGCTATGTACCACAGTCCTGTAAAGTAGCTGTAATTAAACTGCTTCTTAAGAAGCCTACTCTGTATCTAACCTTCCCTTTTCTCTAAGATCCTTGAGAAAGCAGTTACCAATCAGTTGTGTGACTTTCTACAGAACAATAATTTATCTGAGGATTTTCAGTCAGGATTCAGAGTGAATCACAGCACAGACACAGCATTAGTGAAAGTTACAAATGACCGACTAAGAGCATCAGACAAAGGACTTGTCTCTGTACTGGTCTTGTTAGATCTTAGTGCTGAATTTGATACCAGTGACCATCACATCCTACTACAGAGACTAGAAAATTTAATTGGCATCAAATGAACCTCACTAAGCTGGTTTAGGTTTTACCACTGAGATCAATTTGGAATAACTTCCTTATATTTGGTAACAGCATTATCAGACAAATATCTACAGTAGTTCAATTGTTCATATTGTAAATTCAAATGTTATTAAAGAATGATGGGATAAAACAGAGTTCTGAGGGAATACTGTCAAATATTCAGCTTCTATGCCATAAGTCAGTACAAGATCAAGGGTGTGATTAAAACAGTGAGTTGGTTTGTTAACATTTTGCAAGATGCCAAATGAGTCTAATACTGAATAGAATGCATTCACCCACTATAATTGCTTTATCCGTACTAATGTGATAATTAATATGACTAGCAGGGTTGATTCATTTAGACTGACATACTCTTCCTCCTGCAGCCAGGTCTCAGTCAGACAGAATAAATCAATCTGCTGATCCATTATCAAATAATTTACTAACAGAGATTTAGACAAGAGAGATCTAATGTTTGATAGCATCTAATTGTGGTGTCTTTAGGTTCAGACAATTTGATTTTTTTGAGGTTTTTATGAATAACTTTTTTTTTGGTTTCTACACTTTTTGTTGATGGGGAGCAGACAGACACAGTCTCTATAGGATAAAGGGAATTGTTGGAATGGGTTGTCAAAACTTTGGCTGTCTAATAAAATCTGTCATATTTCTAGATATGAGAGCTGCACCATCCAAAGTGGGATGGATGCTGTCTCTCCTAATCAGACCAGAAGGCCACGTCGTTTGCTGGACACCACCTAGACAGCCAGCGACGGAATGATGACTTATCTTGGCTAAACATGTCATCACTGGTCAAATCGGGCAGGGGTCCAGAGAACACTACGGTGTCTGACATTGTTTTGGCAAAGTTACACACCGATTCCACATTAATTTTAGTGACCTCCGATTGGCGTAATCGGGTGTCATTACCGCCGACGTGAAAAACGATCTTACCAAATCTACGTTTATCCTTAGCCAGCAATTTTAAATATGATTCAACGTCGCCCGCTCTGGCCCCAGGAATGCATTTAACTGTGGTCGCTGGAGTCTCTAACTTCACATTTGGCAAAATGGAGCTGCCAATAAGCAGAGTTTTTCCTCAGCGGGTGTGTCGCTGATTGGGGAAAATCTGTGTGAAATGTGAAGCGGTTGGTGATGAACCACAGGAATCTCATTCATTCAAGATGAACTGATTCAAGTTCATGTTCTGGATGAAGATAAACCAGGTTCAGTTGTGGATTAAAGATATAAGATCTACAACAGTAACAAACAGTGAACTGACCTCAGAGTCTCCAGTCTACAGTGTGGACTCTCCAGAAAACCACACAGCAGCTTCACTCCTGAATCCTGCAGGTAGTTGTTCCTCAGGTCCAGGTGTCTCAGATGGGAGGGTTGGACTTCAGAGCTGAGGCCAGAGAAGCACAGCTGATCTCTGACAACCTGTAGTAATTCAATCTGAATAAAGAATAAATCATGTGGATAAAAATAATTTCTAATCCAATCAGATATGTCCTAATCAATGAACTTTCACTAACATGAGTAGAGGGACATTGTCCTTCTCTTATTGTGGATCATCATAATGTCAGCCTTCTACACACATCATCCAAATGTCACCACAACATTCTATTCATGTCAACACAGATTCATAACATGCTGCTGAGCTCAGTCAAGTCTGGAATTAGAAGATAAAGGTCAAATCAGACATGTTGGACTAAAAACTGACTTTGATTCAACACTGAAACGGATCAAACTTCAAATGTTCAGTCCTGATCCAGGAAGAATGTCTTGCTTGGTCCTGGTCTCTATCCTGCAGATCAGCTCAGGAAATCCACAACTAAACACATATTCAACTGAACAACAACTATTTGATCCCAAATTACAGATGGATTTAATGGAAAACTTTGGAAAATGCTCAGCAGCAAAGTCACATACACACAATTTAATGCAACTACAACTACTAATAATAACAATAACAACAATAGTGATAATATTAATAATGTTTTTCAATTGATTTGTACAAATATTAGTTCTGAGGATCTTCTGTATATTGTTGTGATAAAAATGGACTTTGAACAACTCACACTGGACATTTTCTACACTTCATTTAGAAAACATTAGTCTGCTGACTGTGACAAATACCAGTGTGTGAGTTCTGAAGGTTTCATTGAAGTCAACAGACATTATTCATGACAACTGACTGAAATGAAGTGAAACTGAAGGAATAATTCTTAGTCTGAGAGAAGAAAAGTCACAATATGGAACAACAACTATTTCAGATCTCATTCATTCATTCATTCAAGATGAATGAATTTAAGTTCTGGATGAAGATAAACCAGGTTCAGTTGTGGATTAAAGATCTAAGATCTACAACAGTAACAGACAGTGAACTGACCTCAGAGTCTCCAGTCTACAGTGTGGACTCTCCAGAGAACCACACAGCAGCTTCACTCCTGAAAGCTGCATCTTGTTGTAGCTCAAGTCCAGGTGTCTCAGATGGGAGGGGTTGGACTTCAGAGCTGAGGCCAGAGAAGCACAGCTGCTCTCTGACAAACTGCAGTAATTCAATCTGAATAAAGAATAAATCATGTGGATAAAAATCATTTCTAATCCAATCAGATATGTCCTAATCAATGAGCTTTCACTAACATGAGTAGAGGGACTTTGTCCTTCTCTTATTGTGGATCATCATAATGTCAGCCTTCTACACACATCATCCAAATGTCACCACAACATTCATACAACTATTCATGTCAACACAGATTCATAACATGCTGCTGAGCTCAGTCAAGTCTGGAATTAGAAGATAAAGATCAAATCAGACATGTTGGACTCAAATCCTCTTCATCATTGAAGTTTTTACATGACCTTCTTCTTCCTGAACTTTGTGTCATTAAACCACATTAAAGGACAAATTCACATTTCTTGACTTCAACCAACAGTCTGATGTCACATGTTGATTTAAAGAGTCTTTGGTGGCAGTCGTCCTTCCTGTGGTCCACACTGACTGTGAAGTGGTCTCCTCCTAACACAACTACACTGTAAGAAATGACTTCATGAGTTCAGCTGTAGCTGAATGAAGCTTCAGTCTGACTCAGACAAATGTGTAGAAGAATACTGAATTCTCCCATTCTGCTCTGATATATTCAGACCTCTGATTCCTGAGTCTACTGTCCTCTACACCAGGAGAGAAAACACCTGGTTCTGTCTTATGTCTCGGAGCATAAAAGGCGGAACCTCCAGACTCATCAACAGCTTCCGACCACAGTCTGTTAGAGCACTGAACAGCTGAATCACAGATATATCCACCATTACTAACCCAAAGACAGCACTGGACTCTTTAATGCTCAGCACTGGCACTTTAATGACAGTCTGCTGCTGTGGACATTTACTGACAATCTTGCACAATGGGCATCTTGCAGTATGTTTGGGGACGTATGTGGGAAGTGAGTGGGGGGTCTTAGGGGTGGAGGGTCAGGGGAGGGGGCTGTTTGCAGGGACTGAGTCTTTTTTCTTTTCTATTTAATTAGCGTACTGCCCTCACCACACGTACCCTTACAAGGCTACACAGCTAGATAAGGTCTGTACTCCAATGAAGAATGCGAGGCGTGACTCTTCTTGCTTTTACTTAAGTCACATACACACTCTACATAAGTTAGCTTGTTTGTATGGTAGCTGCTAACATAGAATGCTAACCACACAACACAATAAACATATCACTTTGGAAACTACACACAATACTTACAGACTGTTGTGTTCCCAGGCTGAAACGTGTGCAACCACATCATTACTGACTTAACTTGTTGACTGAAGTAACGGAGCAGAGCGGAGTTAGAATATTAACGGAAAGAGCACTCACTCTGTCACTGTTTCCAAAAACCAATCACTCTGATAAAATTTCTATGAACGAAAGAAAAATACATATTTTCCATTTTTATACTTTTTAACACTTTTAAATTATGAACTTTAGATTTTATTTTTAATTTTAAAGACAGCACACTTAGTATTTATTATTACGACTTTTACTTCTTTTTGTTTGTTTTTTTCAACTTCACTCTCCTGAACTCAGGAAACACTGTCTCATTTTGTCTGCACTGCAGTTGCATGTACAGCAAAGTGACAATAAAGCCTGATTTGATTTGATTTAACATAAAATATGGAAAGACTTTAAAGGAGCAGTGTGGAGGATTTAGGGGGATCTATTGGCAGAAATGGAAGATAATATTCATGATTATGTTTTCAGTAGAGTTGAATCACCTGAAATGTGAATTTGATTTATCAGGTTTACATGAAAACAAAAAGACTGAAAATAACATGAATAAATTAACAAATGAATGTAGAATGTAACAGTTACTAACAAATAAACAGAAAAACTTACCAGCAATAATCACAACTGAAAAATCTACGTTTGACAAACACAACATTTAAAACATCTCCAGAAAAACACACAGCTGACCTAAAGATTATAAAACTATTATGAGAATAATGAGAATAATTTCATACTGTGTATATTTGAAAAAAAACAAAACAACTAATCTACACTGACTGATAATGTTAAAGATCATGTCAGGACTTACACAGCCTTTCTGCAGTTCCACACAGCTGGGATCAGTCTCCGTCGTCCCTCCCCTGATGTGTTGTACTTCTTCAGGTCCAACTCATCCAGAACCTCCTCTGACATCTGCAGAACATAGGCCAGAGCTGAACAGTGGATATCAGAGAGTCTCTTCTCTGATCTGTTCTCTGACTTCAGGAACTCTTGGATCTCCTGATGTACTGAGCGGTCCTTCATCTCCATCAGACAGAGGAAGATGTTGATGCTTCTGTCAGGAGAGAGATCATATCTGTTCATCTTCTTCAGGTTGTTGATGGCTCTCTGGATGATTTCTGGTCTGTTCTCTGTCTGACCCAGAAGGCCTCCTAAGAGTCTCTGGTTGGACTCCAGAGACAGGCCATGAAGGAAGCGAACAAACAGGTCCAGGTGGCCATTTTTACTTTGAAGGGATTTCACCATGGCATCCCTCAGGAGGACATCGAGTGATGAGTGGCTGCTATAGTTATATTTGTCCATATGTCCCATGATCATAGATTTCCTGGGTTTGTCATCTTGTCCCAGGAAAGTCCTCAGCTCACTTGTCTTCCTCTCTGTGTAACAGTGGAACATGTAGACTGCAGCCAGAAACTCCTGAATGCTCAGATGAACAAAGCAGTAGACTGTTTTCTGGAAGATCACACTCTCTCTTTTAAAGATCTCTGTACAAACTCCTGAGTAAACCAAGGCCTCTGTGACATCAAGACCACACTGTTCCAGGTCTTCTTGGTAGAACATGATGTTTCCTTTCTCCAGCTGTTCAAACGCCAGCCTCCCCAGCTTCAGAAGAACTTCCCTGTCAGCCTTCATCAGCTCCTGTGGACTCGTCTCATGTCCCTCATCATACTTGTGCTTCTTCCTCTTTGTCTGAACCAGCAGGAAGTGTGAGTACAGGTCAGTCAGGGTTTTGGGCAGCTCTCCTCTCTGCTCTGTGGTGAACATGTGCTCCAGAACTGTAGCAGAGATCCAGCAGAAAACTGGGATCTGACACATGATGTGGAGGCTCCTGGATGTCTTGATGTGTGAGACGATTCTTCTGGACAGCTCTTCATCACTGGATCTCCTCCTGAAGTACTCCTCCTTCTGGGCGTCAGTGAAGCCTCGTACTTCTGTTACCCTGTCAACACATGCAGGAGGGATCTGATTGGCTGCTGCAGGTCGGGAGGTTATCCAGACCAGAGCAGAGGAAGCAGATTCCCTTGGATGAGGTTTGTCAGCAGAACATTGACAGATGACTTCTGTGAGACATCAGACATGACCTCCCTGTTGCTGAAATCCAGTGAAAGTCTGCTTTCATCCAGGCCATCAAAGATGAACAACACTTTACAGACAGCGAGCTTCTCTGCTGTGACCTTCTTTAACGTTGGATGGAAAGCGTGGAGCAGCATGAGAAGACTGTACTGCTCATCTTTGATCAGGTTCAGCTCCCTGAACGAAAGCAGAACCAGCAGACTGACGTCTTGGTTTTCAGAGCCCTCTGCCCAGTCCAGAGTGAACTTCTGCACTGAGAAGGTTTTTCCAACGCCAGCGACGCCGTTCGTCAGAACGACTCTGATCGTTTCTGTTGGTGAGGTAAGGCTTTAAAGATTTCGTGGCACTTGATTGGAGTGTCATGGAGGGTCTCCATCTTGGAAGCTGTCTCCATCTGTCTCACCTCATGTTGGGTATTAACCTCTTCGCTCTGTCCCTCTGTGATGTAGAGCTCAGTGTAGATCCTGTTGAGGAGGGTTTCACTTCCTGTTCCATCAGTTCCTTCAGTCACACGTTCACATCTCCTCCTCAGACTGATCTTATGTTCATCTAAAACCTCCTGCACACCACTATCTGCTGAAAATCTGCTGACACAGAAGAAACAATGTCAGACTAAAGAAAGAGAATCTGAGAATCTGCTCATTTCTTTCATCAGCTGCATAAAAACTAAAGACAAGCAAAGAAAAGCTTTTTCATTTTGTGGTATTTCTAATCATCTTAAATGCCAAAGCTGTATGATAGAACAAATGACTCTGTATCAAACCACAGGTCCTGTTTTCAGAGATGATGACATGAGCAGACAGATGTACAGTCTTACTTTGTACAGTGCTGCTCTGACTGACTGTCTGCAGTCCAGCTCTTGTTCTGGATCTTTCTCTCAGATTTTATATCTTATACATTTTCCAACAAATATTTGAACTTACTGAGATACTCTTGGATGTTTTGGGTGGATTACTGTGAGATTGTTGGGATTCTTTCAGGCTCTGATAATGTATTTTATCTTGATGATGTATTGAGTCCTATCAGCTCGTTGCCATGTTGGCCGTTTAACTCATGAAGACCCTGTAGGGTCAAAGCTTTTCCTTTTTCAGTCTGATCAAACTTTTTTGGGAGCTACAGTCCAGTGTGAGGACATTCTGCTCCTTTCCAACACTCATTAAATCCCAGAAACCTGACAACAAAGGATTTTAGCAGCAAGACCTGAGCTGAGACTAAATGTTTTGTTTATTGTTGTGAACAAATATCCAGATTTGGTTCACAATGTCTAGAAGCTGTTAAAGATGTGTAATTCATTAAAGTGGAACCTCCAACATGGAGACACTGTGTTTCTTCTTCGTCCTTCTTTTCATTGACAGGTCTACAGACTCTGGAAGTGGCAATCAGGCTCATGTTCATACACCAACTCTCACAATGACTGAGACTGATAAAACAGTAACATGATAAAGCTCTGCTTTATAAACCTGCTGAAAAGAGTGTGTGTGCATATTTCTGTCTTTGTGTGGACACAGAGTTTTATGGATCTGGCCCCGGTGTCTCCCCTGTTTCCTTCAAATGTGTCTGAGAACTGAATCATCCTCAGGTCAGTTTACACTAGAAACAGTTTCTTACTTTGTGTCTGAGGGTCCAGGTTCATTACTGAAGTCTGAAGGATTTAAGTCTGTGTACCTTGCTCTCTTCACAGGCGGACAGCTGGATGCTGAAGACTCTGCTCTCAGTCTGTGGTCCTGACCTCTGAAAACACAAACACATTTTATTCATATCACATCAATCACTGATAAACTGTCTGAGGACAAAGTCATTCTGGGAACTCTCAGCTGACGTCCTGCAGCAACGTCACCATGTAGCACTGAACACTATACTGAAGGATGGAGGCAAAACACCACCATCCATTAACAACACTGTTGTGTCAGTTAATCCTAAAATATGTGCAGTTTCCACGTGTTGATGACCTGACTCACATTAGCTCTAAAGAACTGTAGTGGGGACTATTTTGACCTGTGTGTGTGTGTGTGTGTGTGTGTGTGTGTGTGTGTGTGTTCACGAACATGAAGGAACATGTCACCCAGTGTAACAGTGTGGTTCACTGATGTGTTTTAATATTTCCTGGCTCAGAGGAATCAGATCTATCAGGCTGTAATACACATTCTGTGTGGGTTTGACTCTGCACATGGGATTTATTGGTAATAAGAAAAATGTGGAAAATCCGTGAAAGTAAAAATGTTCTTTAGTCAGATCATTTCAAAAGAAACAAGCAGCCTCAGCAGTCAGTATTAATACACTGATGAGCCAGAAGAACCAGGAAGAACTGATTTTCTGTCGACACTACAGCAGCTGTTACAGGCAGAGACGACAACTGCAGGACCTCAACACACTAAACACTGTTACAGCCCAAAGTTTGGAGGTTCACAGGTTTGTAGCAGTTCTCTTACTTTGTGTCTGAGGGTCCAGGTCCATTACTGAAGTTTGGAGGATTAAACTGTTTGGACCTGTCACTCTTCATAGACAGACAGCTGGATCCTGGACACTCTGCTCTGTCTTTTCTTCCTCCACACAAACACTCATCTTCTGGACTTCAGTCAGTCTGAGAAGGAAACCAGTAAAACAGACTGTGAACTCAGACACACAAGTCTGATCAAGAGTCACATGCAAGACTGAGAGAACAGGAAGTAACACACTCAACATTCTCATCCTCCTTTTCTGTCTCTTTGTGTGGATAGAATTTCATCCTGAGTCTTCTTCTCTCTACAGTCCACAGGGACAAAACTGACAGAGACTTTGACAGTAAAATAATAATAATGTCTTATTAACACTCACCCTGCCTCAGTCTTCAGTTTTCCTCCTCCTGATCTGTTTAGTTAAAATGGCGTCTGAACTAACTGAATACTTTCAGTTTTAGCTGCTCCTCCCCTCTCCGTATACACGTATACAGGAAGTCACATGGTCTGTGTATGTATGTTTGTGTTTGTGCATGTGCGTGTGCGTGTGTGTGTGTGTGTGTGTGTGTGTGTGTGTGTGAGAACATTACTGTTAACCCTGTATACGTAAACAAAGCCTAGTTAAAATGTTGGTAGTTGCTATGAACCTGATGTGTTTATATTTTCTGTTCATTGTGTTTCATCACACAAACCTTCCTCTGATACAGACCACAATTTTGGGGATTTATGGTTTTACTCACTTCAGCTCTTTTTCTCTCTTTTAGCATTTTTTTTTAGTGTTTCCACACTTAGATTTATTTTTTATTTCACTTTGTGTTGCAAGGTTCAATGGCATGAGAAGTGCTACACAAATAAAGTCTGACTGACTGATCCATTGATTGACCTTTTGTATTCAACATGAAAAAGTTCATGACTTGGTGGATGCAGCATGAAAACAATCAGATGTTCATGTCAGTGTGAATCTGCCTAATATTCACTTTAACCACATGAATCACAATCAAATCAAAAAGCATAATAATTATTGTGTTAACTGTGAAATACAAAACATCTGCTGAGTTTGAAAGACAAAGAGTCATTAAACACAGAAATGACAAATTCAAATGATCCTAAATGTGTCAGGGTTCGCCCTGGACGCCAGGACAGTTTTTTTTTTTGTTTTGTGGATTTAGGGTTTCCTGTTTTATTTTGACTATGCCTTAGTTCCGGTTGTTCACTGTTCTCCCTCTCGTTTCAGGTGTCTCGACTTCCCTCTCCCGTGTGCTCCTCCCACTTCCTGATTACCTTTCCTCCCTTAATGTGTTTCACCTGTTTGTAATTGTCGCACCTCCCCTGGTGTATTTAGTCTCCGTCTCCCCTGCACTCATTGCGGATTGTCTTGTGTATTCGACCAAGCTTTCCAGCGTTCCGTACCTATTCTAGTTTCGTGTGTATTCCTAGTGTTGTGTATGACCCTGCCTGGATTTCTGGATCTCGAGCTAGCCTGTTCCCTGACTGTACCTCTGCCTTCTTGGACTGACTACCTGTGTATCGAACCTGGACTGATTAAACCGTTTTTGATATACGCTGTCTCTGCACCTGTGTCCTCTTCCCCTCTCCTCCTGAGCCTGACAAAATGTAGGAAGCTCTTGGTTTTAATGGAAATGTTGGATGATGGAAATGGATTTTTAGGTCAAACTCTGAATTCTCTGTCACTTCAAATGGAAACGAAATCCATATTTCTTTCATGCTACAACATGTTGAATCTTATGTATAATGTTGGACACAATGAATAATGTGTATCTTAATAATGACACACTGTGAAGCTTTTACAGCTGATGTGATGTGATTTTTTTCTTTCATCTCATTGAACCAGAAATTTGCTACCTATTTGATTCAAAACATTAAAACAAACCAAGGCTCTTTATTCTTTGCACCAGTTTAGTGGAATCATGTTGACAAATTACAGCTATAAATGTTAATCATGGTCTGTGTAGTGTTTTGTGTATCTCCTGTTTTGTTCCTTGTGTCAGGAAGCTCCCAGTCACCCAGCTCCTCCTATACAACCAGCAGCACATGATCCACCTACGAAAGGTGAGCTGGGGTTGTAATAATGTTAGTAAAGTGGAAACATGAATGTACTGACATAAGTAATGTTACTACAGTAACTAACAGTTATCTACCCTCAATTTTTCTCACCAATAATATGATCACATTGTCCAAAAAAGCAAAAAACAGCAGCTTCCCTCCTCCAAGTTGTTATGAGTGCACTATTAACTCCAACCCCCCAAACGACCACCCTTCATGGCTGTGACCATCAGCCAGGTCAGGAGGCAGCTGGAGAGACTTCATCAAGGCAAGGAGACAGCCCCTGATCACATCAGCCCCTGGGTCCTGAAGACCTGTGCTACCCAGCTGTCTGACCTCCTGCAACACATACCCAACCTGAGTCTGTTGCAGGAAAGTATACCGGTGCTATGGAAGACATCTTGTTTAGTACTGGTGTTGTCATGACTAGCCCCTAAGGGGCCTGTTTTCAGAACCCTTTTGTTATGTTTTGTGGACTTTTGAACTGTGTTTTAGTTTGTTAAGTTTTGTTTATAGTTCCTGTTTTATTTTGAAGTCATTACCCTTGTGTATCTTGTCTTGTTCTATTTCCTGTCTTTGTCTTGTTTCCCTCCATTTGTGATTGTCTGCCCCGCCCTAATTGGTTTCACCTGTTGCCCATTGCCTTGTGTATTTAAGTCTTGTCGTTTTCCTGTGTTCTTGTCGGTTTGTCTGTTTCCATGCCTGTTGCCAGGTCTGTGTCTATGCTCAAGTCTGCACCACGTCAAGTCCCTGTGTTTATTCATGTTCCCGTGTCTTATTTTCCCCTCATGGACTTACCTTGGTTTCCGGTTTTCATGTAAGAACTTTTTGTATTTTCATATGGTTATGGTTTATTTATTTATGGTTATTTGAGTTTTGTTTCTTGGTCCTGGACACTTCCAGTGATTTTTGGTTTATTAAAAGACTTTTAGTTCTCCCATTCTGCCTGTCTTTGGGGTTTTTTGTGTTTGGGTCCAAGTCCTTGCCTCCCCAACGTGACAGGTGTCAAAGAAAGCCAACCTGTCTGAACCCATAGACTTCAGACCTGTTGCCCTCAAGACACATGTCATGAAGATACTGGAGAGAATGGTTCTGGCACATCTAGGACCACAGGTGAAACCCAGTCTGGACCCTCTTCAATTTGCCTACCAGTCTCAGGTGGGTGTAGATGATGCTGTCACCTATCTGTTGCAGTGAGTTCACTCCCACATCGGTGGTAGTGGAGGCACTGAGAGGATAATGTTCTTTGATTTCTCCAGCACCTTTAATACCATCCAACGACTTCTTCTGAGTGGGAAGCTGCTAAGGATGGGTGTCAGCATGTCTACAGTGTCCTGGATCTCCAACTATCTGTCAGACAGGCCTCAGTTTGTGTGAATAGGGAGCTCCCTGTCTGATGTGGTAGTGAGTAACACAGGAGTGCCACAGGGCTCCATTCCTGTTCAGGGAATAGGGATGGACAGAAGTCAGAGTACAGACACCTGGTGGATGACTTTGTGGAGCAGAAATCATCTGCTTCTGAATGTGAAGAAGACCAAGGAGATGGTGGTCGACTCTGCAGAGAAGAACTGAGACCAAGCCCGTATCTATCATGGGTGAGGAGGTCGAGACTGTTGATAACTACAAGAACTTGGGTGTCCAGTTAAGCAGCATTCTGGACTGGAGGACTCACACCAATGCTGTGTACAAGAAGGGGATGAGCAGACTTTATCTTCTGAGGAAGCTTAGATCTTTTGCAAGTCCCATCTACTGTGCTGTAGTCTGCTGGGGGAGCAGCACCAGTGCCAGAGACACTGGAAACATTATTGGACAGAACCTAGAGATGTCTGAGTCAGTGAGGAACAGGAGATCACTGTACAATCTGCTCTCCATCATGGACAATCCATCCCACCCCCTCTACAACACACTGCAGAGACAGAGGAGCACGTTCTCCAACAGACCCATTCAGCTCCACTGTCATAAAGAACGTTTCAGGAAATCATTCCTTCCCTTCTGTGTTGCCCTGTACAACATCTCACTGCTGTGTGACAGATGAACACTCTGCACTACTGTCAGCAGATAGTGTCTTATCACACCGGTCATTTCACTATTGCATTGCTGTAGATATACAACACAACCTGTATTTGTTTGTTGGGTCATGCTGCCCTTACCTAAAACTGGTTGAATCACTGTCTTATTTATTGACCACATGTATATATTCAGTATCCAATGCCATTCCTTTATGTACATTTGTCTTGCCTCTTGTGTGTATATATATTGTACATATGTCATTATACCTATCAATGTCCATTTGGACTCTTTGGCATGATCAGCCCCAGGGTCAGTTTTTGGGTTCTATTCTGCCCTTGCAAGACAGCAGCTGACTTCAAACTTGGCAGATAGTTAAACACTTTCTTAATAAAACATTGCAGCGTCTTCAGGTATGTTTTGATGTTTTACCTAAGAAGATCTGTGAAAGACTTATGTCCCTTCTAGGTACAGCAGGAAGAAAATGAACCATGAGTGAAGATAACAACTTTGATGAAGACTGAACTACAGTAAACTTGCAGGAACAGAGTGCAGAAGCCTAAACAACCCCTGACACTCTTAGAGGGGCAGGTCTTTTTTGGATTTTGTTAAACTCCTTATGGACTGTTTGTGGACTGTGTTCTGTATTTTCTGTTTTATTTTTCAGTCCTGCCATTCTGTTCCTGCTTCTGTTGACAGAGGTCTGTAATTTTCATCATAGGTACACTTCAACTGTGAGAGACAGAATGGGGGAAAAAAAATCCAGGAAATCCCATTGTAGGATTTTTAAAGAATTTATTTATAAATTCCTGTGTAAAATAAGTATTTGGTCAATAACAAACAAGCAAGATTTCTGGCTCTCACAAACCTGTAACTTCTTTAAGAAGCTCTTCTGTCCTCCACTCGTTACCTGTATTAATGGCACCTGTTTGGACTCGTTATCTTTATAAAAGACACCTGACCACAGCCTCAAACAGTCAGACTCCAAACTCCACCATAGCCAGGAGCAAAGAGCTGTCGAAGGACACCAGGAACAAAATTGTAGACCTGCACCCGGCTGGGAAGCGTGAATCTACAACAGGTAAGCAGCTTGGTGTGCATAAATCAACTGTGGGAGCAATTATTAGAAAATTAGGAAGACATACAAGGTCTTTGATAATCTCCCTCGATCTGAGGCTCCACGCAAGATCTCATCCTGTGGGGTCAAAGTGATCATGAGAACGGTGAGCAAGAATCCCAGAACTACACAGGGGGAACTACACTGGTGAATGACCTGCAGAGAGCTGGGACCAAAGCAACAAAGGTTAGCATCAGTAACACACTACGCCGACAGGGAATCAAATCCTGCAGTGCCAGACGTGTCCCCCTGCTTAAGCCAGCACATGTCCAGGCCCGTCTAAAGTTTGCCCGTGTCCATGTGGATGATCCAGAGGAGGATTGGGAGAATGTCATGTGGTCAGATGAGACCAAAATAGAAAATTTTGGTAAAAATTGAGGAATGCTGAGTTGCATCCCAAGAACACCATACCCACTGTGAAGCATGGGGGTGGAAACATCATGCTTTGGGGCTGTTTTTCTGCAAAGGGGACAGGACGACTGATCTGTGTTAAGGAAAGACTGAATGGGGCCATGTATCGTGAGATTTTGAGCAAAAACCTCCTTCCATCAGCTTGAATATTGAAGATGAGATGTAGCTGGTGTCTTCCAGCATGACACAAGTGATCCCAAACACACCGCCCCAGGCAATGAAGGAGTGGCTCCGTAAGAAGCATTTCAAGGTCCTGGAGTGGCCTAAGCCAGTCTCAAGACCTCAACCCAATAAAAAAAAAATCTGTGGAGGGAGTTGAAAGCCTGTGTTGCCCAGCGACAGCCCCAAAACATCACTGCTGTAGAGGAGATCTGCATGGAAGCATGGGCCAAAATACCAGCTACAGTGTGTCCAAACCTGGTGAAGACCTACAGGAAATGTTTGACCTCTGTCATTGTCAACAAAGGTTATATTACCAAGTATTGAGTTGAACTTTTGTTATTGACTAAATACTTATTTTTATGAGGAATTTATAAATAAGCTCAGAGTCTACAAACTGTAAGATTAAAAAGTGAAATTTTCCTATAAGGAAGCACAATTCAACAGAAAAGCTGACTTAAATTTAAAGTGACAAGCGACAAGTAAACAATGAACAAACATCCATTTTAGTTTAAAAGCAGCTTTTCTTTCAGTAACACTTATATCTGCACTGTAATTAGAACCAAATTGTCTGGATATTTCCTGGAAAACAGGACATGGTTTGTAATGTAAGCTTAACTGTGTTTCATGCCGTTTTGAAGTTGTTTTAGGCAGCATCCACAGAGGTAAAAACTAAAATAAACAGATTTTTTGTTAGCTTGCCAAAAATGATTACCTGCCGTTTTGTAGCAAAACACTAGAGACATTGAGGGGTTATGTGCTGCACTGTAGAGTCCACAGGAACGAGCCACATTGTTTTTTAAATGTGTTGGTGGTGAGTGCAAGCGGGCATTTAGTACTTGCAGCTTTTAAAGCTCATTTCTATCGTGCTCACAACATGCCTGAAACCTCTGTTACAGCAAGAGCTTTTTGTAGCGGATATAAAATGTGCCATTTCGCTGTGTAACCGCCAATTTCACACAGTGAAGGAACTAGTAAACCACTTAAAAGAGCATTTAGTGGAGGGCCGACCTGTGGCATGTCCAGTAACTGGTTGTAAAAAATCGTTCACTGTGAAATCGAAAGTTCATTTACCTATAGTGTCGCTATTGACTTCCTTCACGGACACTTGCAGCCAGTTTGAATATCTTTATTGAAACCTGAGGCCTGATTTCTTGCTGTTCTCTGGTTCTTTGTTTGTAAGCTCCTCAAGCACTACCTGTCTGCAGAACTGTTAAAGTATGGAATGCAGAATCAGAACAGATGCTTCAGGACTGCTTTAACAACACAGACTGGGAGGTGTTCAAAGAGAGGAGTCTACTGTGGACTTAGAGGAGAATGCTGCAGCAGTTACTGGTTACATCAGCACATGCACGGACAATATCATTCCTACAAAATGGATTAAAACCTTCCCCAATAACAAACCCTGGATAAACTGTGAAGTGTGGTCCATGCTACGTGCTAAGCTCTGCTGCTTATGTCTCAGGCAATGCTGAGGAATACAAAAAGGCTAAATATGACCTTTGTAGATCCATCAGACATCAGACAAGAGACAGTACAGACTGAAGCTGGAGGATTACTACAACACCTCAGACCCACGGCGCATGTGGCAGGGACTCAAGGATGTAGTGAACTTGACTGGGGCCACAAGAGACAAGGAGGCGTGGCTTCCAAAACCACAGTGCAAGCTTTCCAAACAAATATACCAGCTTCCTTATACTAAACTGGGAAGGTGAGTGGCCTGGAAATGTGACATCTAAAATCAATATACTCCTCGTTCTAACAAATAGTGTTTTCCATTGTGGAGGTGTACTCACATTAAGCCAAGCTGTGAACAGCCACTGTCACTAAAGCTGTGCTGGAACGCTGCAAGTGTTTCTTCCACTTTACTGCACAGCAAACTGATTTGTTCATCTGAACCACTAATAAAGTGATGCTAACTCACTGAGAAACATTTCATTTTCTTACAACCTTTTCACAGCAAAAAGTTTGCTTTTTCAGGACCATTCAGCTGGGTTGGTGAATTCAGCACCAAGGACAGCAGCAGCTGAACTGTACACAACTACATGTACTAACACACAGCAAATTCACAAAGTACTAAAATCTGGAGTCAGGCAAAAAAGTGTGAAAGAGTTACATTTCTGGAGTTTGTTTATAACTCTGACTACAGTTTGTGTTAGAGTGTACACCCAGGCGAGTTAAATTTGGAGTTTCTTCCCTGGTGTTCAGGATCTGGTTTTAACTCTGCCTGGAGTTCACGACACATTTAGCATGGCATAGACGCTGCAGTAGAATTTGATACAAGTAAAACACACCAACCAGACCTGTCCCAGAACCTGGTCAACAGTCTGCCACTGATCTTTAATATAAGAGCCCACGTGATGTACATTTTTCATACGTGATGGGAAGAATTGCATTTTAGATACAAGTAGAATCATCCCAAAAATAACTAATGAAAGGGGAGAAAAAGGCAAAGGTCAGACATGCCACTGGTCTAAGCTTTCTACTATAATTTACAATATAGAAAGTGATGCACAGATGGTAAAAGTCATTTTTTTCTGCCAGAAGAAACTTCGCTCTCCTTTTAATTCTGTTTTTGAAGAATAAAACTTTCTGGATTCAAGTTCTCTGATCTTCTGTATTTGATTGACTTTAGAATACACGTCATCTGTGCTGTCCTATCTTCACTTTTGCACTGATGCTGTCTTACCCACAAAGACAGTCATGGTTTTTCCTAAACAGAAGCCATGGGGGGACAGCACAGTGCGGACCCTGCTAAAAGCCCGGGATGCAGCCTATAGGTCAGGAGATGGGCTGGCTTACAGCAGGGCCCGGACAGAACTGAAAAAGTGCATCCAGGTGGCAAAACACAGGTACAAGCAGCGCACTGAGGAGCACTTCAATGACAACAACCCACACAACATGTGGAAAGGTATCAGGACCATCACGGATTACAAGCGCAGCGACCATTTGTGTTTATATTTTCATAAATGTTCTTTTTTTAAGTATTTGTGTTATTTATATGTGTGCCTTTAAGCCGAGATTTTCTGAAAAATTTCGTTATGCTCAGATAATGACAATAAAGACTCTTGAATCTTGAATCCTTACACACTAAAGAGAGCAGACACTTATCTAAATACTAAAAATAGTTGAAACTTACTACAACTGTTTACTCTATTTACTAACATGCATTTTTCAATTCTTTTTTTAGGAAAGTGTAGAAGAAAATAAAACTTTGAAAGACAGAGTTGGGAAAAAAACTTATCATCTGTGTGTGTGTGTGTGTGTGTGTGTGTTACTCTCTGTTTCTTGCTGGAGGCTCTTCACATCTCTGGGTTGTATGGAGAGTCAGATATCCAGGACATGAAAACTCCAGTGCATCAAAAGCAGAGGGACGGTGAACACCAGGCTGGGGACGGGCCAGAGGGACAAGTGCATGTCGTCATCCTGCTGAACGTGGGCCACAGGCTGTGGGAGGACTCTGGGCTGGAATATTTTCCAGAGACCAGGTCCTTGTGTAACATTATTGTTGGGCCCAGTACCTGTGTACACAGCTACTTTTCTGATAAACATCAGTTTATTTTTATTTTATTTTATTTATTTTATTATTATTTTTTGTTTTGATTTGTTTTTATGTGAATTTAAACAAGAAATTTGTTAGAGAACAGGCTGAGAAAATATCTAAATATGTGTTTATGTCAAATAAAATGATTCCTCCAAAGTTCCTTAAGTAACACTTAATATATTTTATTAATATATTAATGCAGTTGCTATATTTTGGTGGTAATATACCTATTCACCTGTAGTTTCTCATAATATTCTCATTTACAGGTAACTATGTCTGTGCCTTACACATAAAATTAACCTATCATTGGTAAATTCCATCAATAGAGACCAAAACAAAAAATGTACCAGGCTGCTCCTCTTGTGGTGAAACTACAACATCACAATGCCTGTACTTTTTATTGGCCTACTATTTAATTATGGGGCTAAATAAACACTAATAAGTTAAAAATAGAAGATAAGAGTTCAGGAAGTAGACACCTCTCTGATTTGTAAATCAGGACTTGCAAACTCTTTGGTTTGACAAAGCTAATAATTAGTGAGCAGCTCCTTCAGCAGCAGACTTAGACATCCACAGTGTAGGAAGGAGCGCCACCACAGGTCCTTCATTCTCTCTGCTGTCAGACTGCACAACTCAACTGTTAAATTCTGGTTTGGCCTAACTTTTCATCTGTCTATGGCAGGCCTGTGCAATATTTTTTCTTTCTCACAGTATCCTACTTATCACTCCTCCATCATCGTGTAAATTTGTATATAGCCAGTTTTTACTGTTTTTATTTACTTCCTGCCTTGTCTGCTCTCCCCGCCTTTAGGATTGTCTCCCGCCCCCAATTGTCTGCACTCTGTTTCTTACCTGTTGTGTATATATATCTATGTCTCCCCTGTTCTGTGCCAGTTTGTCTTGTCTTTTCGTGAATGAACCAGTGCTTATTTCGGGTAGTTATTCATCTCATGTCAGGGTTGTTTAAGTTCTTTGTACTTCGATCATTCTTATTATTGCCTTGCCTTTTGATTTGAGTTTGTTGTTTTTTCCCTAATTTGAAAGTGATTTTGAGTTTCCTCGTAAGAGTTCTTTTGTGTTCTTTTTGATACTTTGTTTCTTGCCTTTTTCTCTATCGGGTGATTATAATTTGTTACTTTAGGAATAAAGATTACTTTTGATCTACCTTTGAGGGGTAGACTAAACCTTATTGGCGCCCACGGTCAGCTCCACATCTGGCTACCATCCTGAGGCCAATGGCAGTCCCAAACGCTCTGAACCAGGAGCTGAGACTTGTCTTCGCTGCTTGGTATCCCAGAACCCCTGCTTCCCTGGAGCAAACATTCAGTGTGGTGAATACCACAACGCTCTCCCTACGTCAGCCACTGCTATGTCCTCGTTCCAGTGCGTTTTGGTATCAGCCTCCTGTGTTTATAGAGACTGAGAAGGAGGTTTGCAGTGTCATTAAATATGTTGTCTCGGGCGCTGTTGTAAGCATTTGGTCATTGCACGAAGGTCCTCGCCAGGAGTGTGGACCAGATGAAGAAGGTTGCTGATCGGGACGGTGCTAATTAGCCCAGTGTATCAGCTTGCCAGAAGGTCTGGCCTCCACCCACGACGGCCTTTCACATCGCGGAGTCCAGAAAGCTGGCCCTTGGTTTGTGGGCCCTTTCCTGTCTCCAAGGTCATTGACCGTCTCTGTCAGGGTTAAGACTGCCCTGGCACTCAGGGTCCATCCCATGTTCCACGTCAGCCGGCCAAGCCGGTCAAGGAGAGCCCTATGGTTCCCGCAGCTAAGCCCCCTCTCTAACAGCTGATCGACGTTGAGGACCCATACACTCCGTCAAGTCTCTCCCTGGCTGCTTCGCAACAGGGGCCGGGTAGACAAGCCTTTGGTGGACTGGGAGGGTTATGCCCCTGAGGATCAGAAGCTGCGGATTTTCGGCCAGCCTTGCTGGCGGACCCAAACTTATTACAGACCTTTTATAAACGTCACCCTGAGCTGCCTGGTCCGGTCAGGAGCCGTCCCTTGAGGGGGGGGTACTGGGCCATACCTCCTTGTGGAAATAATGTTGTTAAGTGCTCTTTAATCTCGCGTGTTCACGTTGTCTCGTTGGTTTCCTGCTTTTATTTTTAGAAATCATTGTCCTTGTGTTTTTTGTCCTCATTTTTACTTCCCTGCCTTTGTCTGGTTTCCGCCTTTTTGTGATTGTCTTCCAACCCAATTGTTTCCACCTGTTTCCCCCTTACCTGTTGTGTGTGTGTGTGTATATACATATATTCAAGGCCTCCCTGTTCCGCATAGTTCGCCTTTGTCTTATGTGAAATGAATCAGCGCTTATTTTCAGTTATTCATATCCATGTCAGGTTGTTTGTGTTCTTTGTATTAGATTCATTCTTATTATTGCTCTTGCTTTGATTTGAGTTTTTTTTCCCCGACCGAAAGGACTTTTGAGTTTCCTCGTAAGAGTTCTTTTTTGATACTTTTGTTTCCTTGCCTTTTCCCCTATCCAGTGATTATTATTTGATTATTATTTACTGACAGGAGAGGACACATCAGCTCAAGAGGAGATTCCTCTGGAGGAGAGGATGCCAGTAGTACAGCTACCTGTTCAAAGTGACAATGACAGTGGAACTGTACACGGCAGTCTCAGCGACCAGTAAGAGAGAGACGGCCTCCAAGAGTTTTCACGCATAATCAGCTGGGCAATCCTGAATGTTGCAGCACTGGACTCGCCACTAACACAATGTACTGGTATCCACCAACACTATATGGAGCAGCGCAAGCACCGAAAGTGTGTGGATGACTCCAGTACAACACATTAACTACCAGCCTGTTGTTGTACTAGGTACTAGGGTACTGAATGAACATTGACATATACATACATACATCATACACTCATGGATGGACTCATGGACAAGCCAGTGTTCACATTGACACGCACATACATATATATACATCATATACTTATGGATGAACTGCTGGTCAACCTGCATGTTAACACATGACATTTTGGACTTTTGTGTAAGTTGAGTGTGCGTGTGCAGACTGTTGTAAGGTGGAACTAATGGCATTATATGCACTGGATAGTTGCTTTAAGCATTACTCACCTGTTGGGTGAGATGTCGAGGATCTGTGTTGAAGGGAGTGTGTAATGGTCATAAGAATGGTTAGAAATGTTATAAATGCAGTGATAAAAATGCTTTAATTCATCTCCGTCCGTGATAGGAAATGGGTAATTCATGATTATAACGAACCTATTTCATTTTAATTTCTCTTAAAATTTTGTTAATTCATTGTTCTATTAAAACAGGCGTGGAAAAGAGTTAAAAAATATATTTTGATTTGCAGATCGGGATTATTGTAATCCATTGCTCGGTGTTCGATTGCCAGAGTCTCACTCGGCCAGTAAGGGGGAGCGCAGCTCGCGCTCATTACAATACGGAACTCAATAGAAACTGCATCGCTTCTGTGTCGTTCCTATTATTCTCCTTTTACAGGGACACAACAGATAAAGAGCTGATATTTTTGCTTCACTTAACAAATCTTTTGGCCCAGTTTTCAAATGCAGGCCTGTTAGTTTGCTGTGAGCTGCAGAGCAAACTGAGAGTTTTGTTCCTTTGATTGTCCTTTCAACACAAATGTTATTTGATTTTTCTTCATTGTTTCCTCCTTCCTTCATTGTTTCCTCTTCATTGTTTCATCTTCTCTTCTCAGAGACCTGGACCTGAGTAACAGTGACCTGCAGGATTCAGGAGTGAAGCTTCTGTCTGCTGGACTGGAGAGTCCACACTCAGTAAGATGGCGCTGTCTCAGATGGCAGCTTGTAGAAGCAGCTCCCTGCATTTGCAGTAGTTTTTAACGTTTTTCTAAGCTTTTCTTTAGTGTTTAGTGTTTTAGTGTGTCTGTTTCTTGACTACTTTAGTTTTTGTTCTGTCTTGAGTAGATTTTTTTAGTGTTTTGGCAGCATGACTCGGAGTTTTAGAAACTTTTTTCTCCTGCTCCTGGTGCTTGGGCTGCTCGGGACCCCCAGCAGCTATGCCGAGAAGACCCCCGGCATTGTTTACACACGAGATCAGCTGCTGGCTCTGAGGCCGCCATCCTTCGTGGCCGGAGAGAAGCCCCAAATCCCAGAAGAACTGAGGAGGAGGCGACGAGGATACAGAGCAGGAGTGAGAAGACGGCTGAGGAAGCGGCGTTTTAAACTCTGTGTCCCCGCGATCATCACGGGGAACATCAGGTCACTGGCAAACAAAATGGACAAGCTGGAGGCGCTCACACGGACCCAGCAGGAGTACAGAGAGGCCAGCATCATGTGCTTCACAGAAACGTGGCTGCACGGACTGATACCGGACTCAAATGTTACGATCGCTGGATTCCACACAGTGCAAGCGGACCGGGACACCACTGCGGCCGGTAAGAAGAAAGGAGGGCGTGTCGCTGTGCTCGTCAATAACAGGTGGTGTAAACCGGAGCATATCCACATCAAGGAGCGTGTGTGCAGTCCAGACGTGGAACTTATTGCTGTCGGACTTCGTCCATATTATTTGCCACGGGAGTTTACAAACGTTATCGCCATCACCGTCTATATTCCTCCGACCGGTAAAGCAGACGCGGCCTGTGATGTCATCCACTCTGTCACTGCCGACCTGCAGACTAAACATCCCGGTGCCTTCATCTTCATCACAGGGGACTTTAACCATGCCTGTCTCTCCTCCACTCTCCCCACATTCCATCAGTATGTCCAGTGCACAACAAGAGACAATAAGACTTTGGATTTACTGTATGCTAATGTCACCAATGCATACACCTCCACTGCACTCCCTCCACTGGGCAAGTCTGACCACAATCTTGTCCTGCTCTCCCCATCATACACACCTGCGGTTCAGCAGCAACCAGTCACTGTGAGGACTGTTAGGAAATAGTCTGATGGTGCCATGGACGCCCTGCGTGACGCTCTGGAAACCACCGACTGGCCTGCTCTGTATGAACCACATGGTGACGACCTGGATGGACTAACTGACTGTGTTTCTGAGTACATCAAATTCTGCACGGACAACTCCATCCCCACCAAGAAGGTGCGCTGTTACCCTAACAATAAACCATGGTTGACAAGTGACCTGAAGGCCCTTCTGAATGATAAGAAGAGGGCCTTCATGGCTGGGGACCGCACTGAGCTCAGGAGAGTCCAGAAGGAACTGAAACACAGTCTGAAGGAGAGTAAGGACACCTACAGGAGAAAGCTGGAGGAGAGACTGGAGAGGAACCAAACCAGGGACGTGTGGAGTGGAATGAGAGCGATCACTGGTTTCCAGAGGAACGGAAGATGTGTAGCTGAAGGGAATGTGGACTGAGCTAATGAGTTAAACCAGTTTTTCAACAGGTTTGATTCCAGCTCCCCCTCCCCCAACTATGCCCCCACTTCTCCTCTGAGTGATCAGTGGACTTCTTCACACCTCCCAGGGCCCCTAACACCTCCGCCATCTTCCTCCCCACCCTCTCCAAACAGACCCAACCATCTCCCCCTCCCCCCAGATAGGACTAACTATCTCATCCAGCCAGGTGAGGAGACAGTTGGAGAGGCTCAACCAGGGAAAGGCTGCTGGACCTGACGGCATCAGCCCACGGGTGCTGAGGAATTGCTCCAGCCAGCTGTGTGGAGTACTGCAGCACCTGTTCAATCAGAGTCTTCACCTGCAGAGGATTCCAGTGCTGTGGAAAACATCCTGCCTGGTCCCGGTGCCAAAAAAGAACCACCCTGTGGCACCGAATGACTACAGGCCTATTGCACTGACCTCTCATGTTATGAAGGTCATGGAGCAGCTGGTGCTGTCACACCTCAGACCCCTGGTGAGCCCATACCAAGACCCACTGCAGTTTGCATATCAGCCCAAGGTGGGAGTTGATGATGCAATAATATACCTGCTTCAGAGGGCTTACTCTTCCCTGGACAGACTGAGCACCACAGTACGGGTCATGTTCTTTGACTTCTCTTCTGCATTCAACACCATCCAGCCGAGACTGTTGAGTGCTAAATTAGAGAAAATGCAGGTGGA
>JAFBJY010001294.1:0-47178 GCA_016801885.1 Toxotes chatareus | reverse complement strand
TGTTCTTTGATTTCTCCAGTTTATCTGAACAAATATTCAGCCTGTGCTTCTGAGGGACAAGTTGGAGTAGTCCGGAGGACTCACAGCTGTAAGAGTGGGGTCCTTGACTACCTCTCACAAATAGGCCCCAGTTTGTGAGAGCTCAGGACTGGAAAAATTGACTCTGACCTGAAGTGTGGGTGTTCTCAGGCACGGTGCTTGGCGCCTTCTTCCTCACCTCCCACACTGCAGACTTAAGACACAACGCTGACGCCTGTGTCCTGCTCTAAGTTTTCTGACGACTCTTGCTATCGCCGGCCTGACTGGGAAGGGCGACGGCGATGTAGAGTACAGAGGAGGACGAGAGACTTTGTGGGACTGGTGGTCGGTCAAACCACCTCCTCATCAAATGGTAGGAAGACCAAGGAGATGGTGTAGGATTTCCGCACACACGGGCCTGTTTCTCACCGGTAGAATATCCAGGGAATGGACAATGAGAGAGTGGACTTTTACAAGTACCTGGGTGTTCACCCCAAATCACAAACTCATACATACTGATTACAGTTCCATGCAACTATCTGTGTAACATCAATGTGCAATAACCCAATTATTAGTGTGCAATAGTTGTGTACTATAGTCACTCAACAATCTCCATCTCATATTTATTTATCTATGTATGTATATTTTTTTTTTTACAGCAGCTATTTTCTTGTTTCTTAGTTTAGTCTCTTAGTGATTCTACCTTTGGAATAGTGCTTATTTAATCTTGTTCTGGCCATATTGGTCTCTAACTTATATCTTACTTTCACTTACTGTACTGTACCCCTGCTGTTGCTAAATGCAATTTCCCCACTGAGGGACTAATAAAGCATTCTCTTATCTTATGTTGCCACTTGGAAATGTCATCATGGAGGCACAGCGCCAGCTTCTATATATAGCTATGTTGATGATACAGCTTACATTGTTGTGCCCGATGAATTTGTGGGCCAATTGTATGTTCTTTTTAGCTGTATTTTTAGATATCAAGTTATGGATGGTAGAAGTTTTCTACAACACAATCAGGACAAGGCAAACTCCAAGGAGTCATCTTCACTCTTTTAGCTTTGAGCCCTTAAGCATTAAAAATGTAATTCAATACTGCTTTTATCATCTGAAGAATATTGCCAGAGCGCAACTATTTCTCTCTCAAGCCAATGTAGAGACATTGTTGCAGGCTCTTTATCACCTGCAGAATTACTGCAATGCTCTGCTTTCTGGCCTCCCTAAGAAGAAATACATTCTGCTAGCTACAGCTGCTTTTCCAAAATTCAACAGAATGTGTATTGACAGATCTAAACAGAGAGCACATAATGCCACTGATTTTAAAGTCTCCCCACTGGCTTCACTTTAGACCTGTTCAAAACTACCAAACATTCAATCATTTTCAGGATTTTAACCTAATGCCAGTTTAATTATTTGAAATATTTCATTATTTATCACAAAAAACACAAAGAAATAATTATTTTCGATATAATAAACAGTAGAGGGATGGGATTTTGGTGGTGATTAGAGTCTTGGATATGTCAAAGATTAACAACAAAATTGATTTGATTGCATTAGCATTTTTTATGTAGTGCCAGAGTATGATGACTTAAAAGCAGTTTTTCACGTGGTACATTTTCATCAACTTAGTCTTGTAAGGGTGCAAAATGCATCATCGGAGTATAGCGACACTGGATTTGGGGGAATTGCACTGAAAAGAAAATTCTCCGTTAAAAAATTCATATGTCATCAAAGCTGTATCACACCCAAAATGATTATTAAATCACAAAAAAAAGTACAAAAAATGCCCAAGGGACACAAGGGTCGAAGATTATTTGTTTATTTATTTGTCTGTTTATCCATACTTTTTGTCCGCTTTTATCACTCTTTTGATTCATTTACTTATTGCCTGTTTGTTTTGCCTCCATGATTTCTGCATTTACTCTGTAAAATTTTCTTTTGTCATTCTTTCTGATCATTCTTTGAAAACTTCACTTCTTGATTTCTTTTACATCACTCATTCTCATATTCTTTATCATTTTGATTGTCTTGTTATTGATGTATTTTATGTTATTTTGTGATTCTGATTATTTATCCTGCCTCCAGTGTTTTACTCATTGCAAAGCCTTGAGATTTATGATAGTGTTTCTCAGTTCCCTGAGTTTCTATTGGAAACTTAATTTCTAACTGTGGTTATTGATGATTTTGGGTGTCTACCCACCGTGGAAGAACTAACATCAGTATGAAAGCACTTTGTACAGCAATGTATTTCTATGAAAAGTGCTAAGGGCAAATAATATCTGAAAAATAACATTAATTCATTCATTCATTCATTCATTCAAGATGAATGGATTCCAAGTTCTGATGAAAATAAACCAGGTTCAGTTGTGGATTAAAGATATAAGATCTACAACAGTAACAGACAGTGAACTGACCTCAGAGTCTCCAGTCTACAGTGTGGACTCTCCAGAAAACCACACAGCAGCTTCTACATTCTGAATTCTGCACCTGCTTTCCCACAGGTCCAGGTGTCTCAGATGGGAGGGTTGGACTTCAGGGCTGAGGCCAGAGAAGCACAGCTGATCTCTGACAAACTGCAGGACCCTCAATCTGAATAAAGAATAAATCATGTAGATAAAAATAATTTCTAATCCAATCAGATATGTCCTAACCAATGAGCTTTCACTATAAATATCTTTAGCTCTCTATTTTTTTGCCACTTTGTTATAAATACTTTTTTTCCTATATTTGGGATCCTGTAGGAATGATGGGTTCCAGTTTTTCCAGTGATCTGATTGGTCAATAGTCAGGCTGTTGACAGGTTTTGATCTGATCCCTGAAGTTTACCTGCTCCAGAGCAGTTAAAACCAAATCATAATTTGAAAACCCAAAGTTAAACCTGAATAATGGCCAATCCCAAACTTGATTCACACAGCATACCCTGATCAGCCCAGGAAATTTAGAACTAAAAACCCATGTTAAAGTGAAGGAGGAAAGCATTTTAATCCCAAAGATGTTGATTTAATCAAGTATAAAAGTTAGAGACAGATAAATATCAGCTCAGACATGGATTTACCAAAATCTTCTTTCATTGTTGAAGTTTTAATTGACCTTCTGCTTCCTGAGCTAGGGTTTGTGTGATTAAAGTTATAGAAATGAAGTAAAAATCCGATGAATAAATTTCCAGTCTGAGATACAGAAAAAGTCACACACATGGAACAACAACTATTTCAAATCTCTTTCATTCATTCATTCAAGATGAATGTGGATTCAAGTTCTGGATGAAAAGAAACCAGGTTCAGCTGTGGATTAAAGATATAAGATCTACGTTGAAAGTAACAGACAGTGAACTGACCCTCAGAGTCTCCAGTCTACAGGTGTGGACTCTCCAGAAACTGTCATTGCAGCTTCAATTCCCTGAAAGCTGCATCTTGTTGTAAAGCCTTGTAGGGTCCAGGAAAGGTCCCTAGATGGGAGGGGTTGACCTCAGAGCTGAGGCCAGAGAAGCACACAGCTGCTCTCTGACAAAGTGCAGTAACTCAGTTCGAATAAAGAATAAATCATGTGGATAAAAAATCATTTCTAATCCAATCTGATATAAAATACCTGTTGCTCTTTAATGTTTCTTGCTTTATTCTAAACTCGTTTCTCCCTGTCAGGATCCTGTAGGAATGATTACTCAGTTTTTCCAGTGATCTGATTGGTCAGTAGTCAGGCTCTTGACAGGTTTTTTTCAATCTGATTCTCTGAAGTTAACCTGCTCCACTGCTCCAGGTTAGGTTTGCAAGCTTAAGTTACCATGGTGATGTCACCTGGTGAGAAGTGAACCACCATCATAACCCTGAAAATCCAGAGTTAAACCTGAAGCACTGAAATGGATCAAAACTTCAAATGTCAGCCCTGATCCAGGGAAAATGTCTTGCTTGGTGATCAGCATGACACAAATAGAAATAATTTACAATTGGTCAGACCCAAAGAATATAGTAGATAAGTGGAATAATAATTTAATCAGCAAATTTATTATGAGAGTTGATAATGTCAGACAAGGACAAAAGCAGTTAATTTTAGTCTAGTCTGATATGTTCATAATCATAAGGAAATCTTAAGTAGTGTGTGTGGACAGTTTTTCTAACAGACATCAAGTGTTATTCAGCTGCAATTATATCAACAGTGTTTGTAAATTAATTAAAGAATCTTGTTCACTAATGAAACTAGAATATTTATTATGTTGCTATTTATGATAAACTGTCTCTGCTTGTTTTAAATCCAGAGTGAACTCATGGCAAACCTCCAACAGTAAAAAGGACAAAATCAAGAAAAAAATATCTTCAGCCTTTATTTTTTGCCACTCTTGTTATGAAACACTTTCTAGCCCCTAGGGGGCTGTTTTTGGAACTTCTTGGTGAACTTTTGGACATTTTCAGTTTCAGTTTAGTTTTATTTTGGAAAGTTTAGTTCTTGTGTATCATGCCTTGTTTTACTTACTGTCTTATTCTGTAAATTATGTTTTGTCTGGTGTCTATGTTGTCTTGTGGGTTCCTGTTTTATTTTGAATTCACTGCCCTTGTGTATCTGGTCTTGTTTTACTTCCTGTTTTTGTCTTGTTTCCCGCTTTTGTGATTATCTGCCCCGCCCTAATTGGTTTCACCTGTTTCCCCTTACCTGTTGTGTATATATAGTCTGCGTTTCCCCTTGTCTGTTGTCAATTCGTTTTTTGTCTCACGTTTCGTTTCATGTCATGTTCCATGCTTTTGTGTCACGCCGTATCCCATGTTTTGTCTCTTGCCCTTGGCTCATGTATTTTGCTTTATTTTGGATCTCTCGTCTTCATAATACCCCAGGTCAGGTTTTGTATTATTTTGTTACTTCGTTTCTTGTTTAACTTTTTCTCCTCATTAAGAGTGATTTTGTGTTCACGTTTTGTAACTTTTGTTTTAGTGCCTTTTTCGCCTTTATGGGTGATCTTTTGTTTGTTACTTTGTTTGAATAAATAATTATTAGTTTGGACTACGTCTGAGGGGTCTTGCATTTGGGTCCTAATCCTTGCCTCCCAGAAAACCTCCAACACATTCAACTCATCCAGAAAAAAATATCTATAGCTCTTTTTATTATTTTGCCACTTTGTTATAAACACTTTTTCCCATTTGGGATCCTGTAGGAATGATGACTCTATTTTTCCAGTGATCTGATTGGTCAATACTTGGGCTGTTGACAGGTTTTGATCTGATCGCCTTAAGTTTACCTGCTCCAGACCAGGTTAGCTGTACAGCATAAGTTGCCATGGTGACGTTAACCTGTTCACAAGTGAACCACCTTCATAATTCTGAAAACCCAGAGTTAAACCTGAAGTTATCGGGCTAATCCCAAATCCTGATTCACAGTACAGGTCTCTGGTCAGCTCAGGAAATCTAGAACTAAACCCACGTTAAAGTGAAGAGAAAAGTATTTTAATCCCAAAGATGTTGATTTAATAAAGTTTGTACTTATCATTTACACATTGGATATTGATGGATTTTGGGTGTGTGCCTGTGTGGGGTGGAGAGACTAATGACTGTGTACAGCACTTTGTGTTACAATGTATTTGTAAGGAAAAGTGCTAGAAAAATAACATCTGATTGATTGAACTGACTGAAATGAAGTGAAACTGAAGGAATAATTCTTAGTCTGAGAAAAGAAAAAGTCACAACATGGAACAACAACTATTTCAGATCTCATTCATTCATTCATTCAAGATGAATGGATTCAAGTTGTGGATGAAGATAAACCAGGTTCAGTTGTGGATTAAAAACATATAAGATCTACAACAGTAACAGACAGTGAACTGACCTCAGAGTCTCCAGTCTACAGTGTGGACTCTCCAGAAAACCACACAGCAGCTTCACTCCTGAATCCTGCAGCTTGTTTGTAGCTCAGGTCCATGTGTCTCAGATGGGAGGGGTTGACTTCAGAGCTGAGGCCAGAGAAGCACAGCTGATCTCAGACAACCTGCAGGACCTCAATCTGAATAAAGAATAAATCATGTGGATAAAAATCATTTCTAATCCAATCAGATATGTCCTAATCAATGAGCTTTCACTAACATGAGTAGAGGGACTTTGTCCTTCTCTTATTGTGGATCATCATAATGTCAGCCTTCTACACACATCATCCAAATGTCACCACAACATTCATACAACTATTCATGTCAACACAGATTCATAACATGCTGCTGAGCTCAGTCAAGTCTGGAATTAGAAGATAAAGATCAAATCAGACATGTTGACTAAAAACTGACTTTGATTCACTACTGAAATGGATCAAACTTCAAATGTTCAGTCCTGATCCAGGAAGAATGTCTTGCTTGGTCCTGGTCTCTATCCTGCAGATCAGCTCAGGAAATCCACAACTAAACACATATTCAACTGAACAACAACTATTTGATCCCAAATTACAGATGGATTCAATGGAAAACTTTGGAAAATGCTCAGCAGCAAAGTCACATACACATAATGTAATACTACTTCTATAAATAATAACTAATAATAACGATAATAGTAATAATACATTTTATTTGCTGGTGTCTTTCCAAACACCCAGCAACATTTTACAATACAATACAATCTCATTCATTCATTCAAGACCATTGGATTTAAGTTCTGGATGAAGATAAACCAGGTTCAGTTGTGGATTAAAGATATAATATCTACAACAGTAACAGACAGTGAACTGACCTCAGAGTCTCCAGTCTACAGTGTGGACTCTCCAGAGAACCACAGCAGCTTCACTCCTGAATCCTGCAGCTTGTTGTTACTCAGGTCCAGGTGTCTCAGACTAGAGGGACTGGGAGCTGAGAACTGAGGACAGAGCTCACAGCTTCTCTGAGAGGTTACAGCTGCTCAGTCTGAAGAGGAAACAATGAAGAAAAGTCAAATAACATTTGTGTTGAAAGGACAATCAAAGGAACAAAACTCTCAGTTTGCTCTGCAGCTCACAGCAAACTAACAGACCTGCATTTGAAAACTGGGCCCAAATATCAAACACAGATTTGTTGAGTGAAGCAGAAATATCAGCTCTTTATCCACCTGCTAACCAATGAGGAGTTTCTACATTGATGATCATCTTTCATTGGCTCTGATTCAAATCCAGTTAAATATGACACAATCAGTAATAAACAGACATGTACAGTCAATGCCACAAGTATTTGGACATTTAGACATCTTTTGTTCTTCAGGCTCTCAGCACATTGACTTTAAAATATAATAATGGATACTACAGTCAATGACTGCAAAAGGATTTTACACTAAATATTAAATCTGATGAGTTTGCTTCACTTCATGTGTATTTGTCCAGCTACTTTTGAACCACTAAAAGGGCTGAATCTCCCACACAGTTCTTTCTATACTGACCTGCTCAATCAAATTAAAGCTGAGACTTGGCTCTTTAATGTAGGATCCATTATTTTAATTCAGATTCAATGTGATGAAGCTCAGAGCTCAGAGATGATGATAAGAATTAAAGAAGAGAGGAATTTATTTTCCCTCCTGCTGAATAAAATAGCAGAGTCTTTATATAATGATGAATAAATCCAACTATCTATACACTTACAGAGCTTTGTTAGAGGCTTTGACAACTGGCAGCAGCTTCAGAAGAGCCTCCTCTGAAGCAGAGTATTTCTTCAGGTCAAACACGCCCAGATCTTTTTTCTGATGACAGTAAGATGAAGACTAGAGCTGACCATTGAGCAGGAGACAGTTCATCTGTGGAGAGACGTCCTGAACTCAGGGATTGTTGGATCTGCTCCACTAGAGAACGATCATTCAGTTCATTCAGACAGTGGAACAGGTTGATGCTTTGCTCTGCAGAGGGAGTCTCTTCAATCTTCTTCTTGATGTACTGGACTGTTTGCTGATTGGTCTGTGAGCCACTTCCTGTCTGTGTCAGCAGACCTCGTAGGAGAGTTTGATTGGTCTGCAGTGAAAGACCCAGGAGGAAGCGGAGGAACAAGTCCAGGTGTCCATTTGGACTCTGTAAGGCCTTGTCCACAGCCCTCTGGTAGAGCTGCGTTGGATCAGGTTTGTCTCTGGACATTTCAGACCTGTTGGAGGTTGATTGTTCTTCTGACAGCAGATTGACTCCAGAGTTGATGAAGGTC
This sequence comes from Toxotes chatareus, assembly GCA_016801885.1. Classification (NCBI taxonomy): domain Eukaryota; kingdom Metazoa; phylum Chordata; class Actinopteri; family Toxotidae; genus Toxotes; species Toxotes chatareus. The sequence goes on along the minus strand of JAFBJY010001294.1, from coordinate 39,047 downwards.
AGATGGACATGAAGAGCAGCTTAGAAACTCCTGAAGACTCAGATGGACGAAGCAGAACACCTTGTCCTGGTACAGTCCTCTCTCCTCTTTAAAGACCTGTGTGAACACTCCTGAGTACACTGAGGCTGCTCTGATATCGATGCCACACTCTGTCAGGTCTGATCTATAGAAGATCAGGTTTCCTTTCTGCAGCTGCTCAAAGCCAGTTTTCCCAGAGACTCAAATCATCTTCCTGGTCTCTGGACTCCAGTGTGGATCTGTCTCAGCTCCTCCATCATACTTAACATTCTTCAGTTTGGACTGAACCACCAGGAAGTGGATGTACATCTCAGTCAGGGTCTTGGGCAGCCCTCCTCCCTCTCTCTGGTTTCCAACACATCCTCCAGAACTGTAGCAGTGATCCAGCAGAAGACCGGATGTGGCACATGATGTGGAGGCTTCGTGAAGTGTGATGATGGGAGATGATCCTTCTGGCCTGCTCCTCCTCTCTCTGAACCTCTTCCTGAAGTACTCCTCCTTCTGTGGGGTCAGTGAACCTCTGACCTCTGTCACCATGTCAACACACTCCAGGAGGGATCTGATTGGCTGCTGCAGGTCGTGTGGTTATCCAGAGGCGGCAGAGGGAAGCAGCTTCCCTGATGAGGTTTGTCAGCAGCACATCCACTGAGGTGGACTCTGTAACATCAGTCAGGATCTCAGTGTTGTGGAAGTCCAGAGGAAGTTGATACTCATCCAGACCATCAAGATGAACAGAACCTGGAGCTCTTCAAACCTGCAGAGTCCTGCTTCTTTTGGTTTCAGTAAAGAACTGATGAACAAGTTCCACCAAGCTGAACTTTTTCTCTTCAGCACATTCAGCTCTCTGAACGTGAATGGAAATGTGAAATGTATGTCCTGGTTGGCTTTGTCTTCAGCCCAGTCCAGAGTCAACTTCTGTGTTAAGACAGTTTTCCCAATGCCAGCCACTCCTTTGTCATCACTGTTCTGAATTGGTCCGTCTCTTCCAGGTGAGACTTTAAAGATGTCTTCTTGTCTGATGATGCTTGTTTCTAGTCTGGCTGGTTTCCTGGATGCTGTTTCAATCTGTCTGACCTCATGTTCATCATTGACCTCCCAGTCCCTCCCTCTGTGATGTAGAGCTCTGTGTAGATCTGATTCAGAAGGGTTGGGTTTCTTTAGATTCCCTCAAACACACACTGGAACTTCTTCTTCAGAGAGCAGATTTAAGTTTACGCTGACAAACTGCAGCAACATGTCCTGAATGAACAAACAAGAAACAACATCAATGACTGATTCATAAAGAAAACATGACATGTTCATCCCCCTAAAGAACACACATGAACATATTTCCCCTCCATGTCTTGAGACGTTAGTAAATGTCCCATTTGTCCATCATGTTGAATCTTTAGAAAATCCTCTTACTGCTGTGCAGACAGTCAGCCAGCTCCTCCTGCTTCATTCTCCTCAGGAAGTTCACTGTCATCTTCACAAAAGCCTCTCTGCTGCTCCCTCCTCTGCTCTTCATCCTCACCGTCCCAACACCTCCTCATCCTCCCTCTGACTCTCTGAGCATTCTGGGTAATCTGGACTCACAACCTTCTGGATCTTCTTCAGCTCCTTCTTCACAAAAGTCACAATGTTCTCCTCCAGCAGCTGGAAATAGAAAACTATATGAATGACACAATCAAAGTAAAACCATGGAGCCAAACATCAGATCCATGTTGGACACACTGACAATCCACTGCTCTAAAAAGCATGGAGATTATTGTCAACTCAACAGATGTCAAAGTAGTTGTTGTCCATGTACAGACCATAAATATGGAGTCCAGGTGTGTTTGATGCTGCTGGGCAGACTGAGCACTGGGAACTCTGAGCTCTCCTGGTCCACTCTGTGGAGGAATCATGGAGAATTAGCTCACATTATGTTTGCAGCATCTGTGAGCGCTTTTTATGCTTTGTACACAAACAACAGCTGCTTTTTATGTTCTGTGGTGACTGTCCTGATTAAAACAAACACTACTGTGCTGTGACATTCTCAATGAGAGGAAACAAGCAATCAATTCTGTACCTCATGACCTAGAGTCATCACAACAAGTCCACCTTTTAAATGATGAGTTATAAGGACTCACACTGGGTTTGACAGAAGTCTCACCTCTGCTACAGGACACTAACACAAACACTGGAACTGGATAGATGCTGAGTTACAGGGAGTTTTAGTTCTGATCTGAATGACACATATAAGAACATAAGACGTGCTTTTCTTGAAAAGAGAAACATCAACTTTGCCACTAAAGCCTGTGTTTCAGCCTGATCATGTTTCATATACTGTGTCATTCATGAGCTCATGAAACACAATCACTTCATCTTTCATAGAAGACCAGTTATACAGGACAGCTGTCTGATACATTTTAAACTCAGCTGCAGCTCACTTCTTTGCAGCAGAGGGAGGCTGTCCTTTGAAATTCATGGGAGACCCATTGACCAGTCACTCTTCATGGACACACAGCTGGGCTCAGGTCCATGTTCAGGTCCAGGTCCAGCAGAGTCTGGTGTGTGCTGCTGCTCTGGCCTTCAACACAACACAACACAGAGCTTTGAGTGTGAATAATGATGGTGCAGTGATGTGAGTGCTGAACTCTGACATGGAGAAGAGTCATGGACAGAGATCCCTCATCTCACCTCTGAGCTTTTGGTCTGGATCTCATGGTCCCCACAGACTTTTTTAGAGGAGGGCTCCTCCTCTCTGTCCTCACACTGATTCATGATGCTGAATTCACATCCACATCAGCTCACACACTTTCTACCTTCATCTGGAGAGAAAACACAAATCATTCATCTGCACATCAACTGAAATCATCCTCTCTATCATTTGTCCTGTAGAAATATCAGCTGCTCCTCCACTGATTGGCTCTTCTTTTTCTCTTTCATATCTTTCACACATGATTCAGAGACGACCATTTCCATTCACTGACACAGAGATGGACTGAGATCCACTGATTTTATCTGACAATCTGTTTGTCTGCAGTGTTTCTGTATAAAATGACTTGATGAAACAAGCTGCAGGTGATTATTCCACACAAAACAACTGAGACTCAGTTCATTTCTCTCAATATTACTCCAGGGGCTTTTAGTTGGGGGCCCTGGCACTTTCCTGCCTTTTCTAATAGTAAAGTCTGAACTATATGGAAGCAGCAACAACAAACCAAACAGCAGAGACACAGAGACAGACATCAATAAAAAATAGCAAATATGTCCTGACAGACAGTTTTTCTGTTTGTACTGTGACCAGCCACAGAGATATAATCACCTATCAGAGCCACTGAGATGCTTTATTGTGAGAGTATTTATGGATTTGGGCCTTTATCATCTAATTCATCAGGTAGAGTTTGGTCCTGATAGGACCAGGAGGCCCTGACTCTGTGGATGGAGTGTTAACTGTCTCTCTGAAAACTCACATAGAGCCTGAAAAACCCTGTCAGTCCCTCTGAGCTCAGTCCCAGAGTTCATACCTAATGACAGAGAAAGTCAGAGCTGTTCTCCAGCTGCTGTCCGGCTGGAGCTCAGACTGCATTTAGCGGCTCAGACTGGTGGAGAGCAGCGGCTCAGGTCCGCCTCCCTCCACAGGCTGATTCAGTGGCAGGGAAAAGCTGCCTTCTAGTCAGCAGTAAGTGAGCCACAGACTAACAAAGGCCTCCGTGTTCAGCTACTGACCATCAGCTCACTTTCTGCTTCTACTTCTGACTCCATTGCTTCTACTGCAAATATCCACACAACATGGCGGATAATAACGGTCCTCCTCCTGCCCTTCACCCCGACTTTACAGTGACAACTCAGAGTCTATACAACTAAAACACCACAACGCAGTATAAAAACACAACAACATCCAAAAATGCGAACATCAGATAATTCAGGTATCTATAGATAGATAGAGATACTTTATTAATCCCTGTGGGGAAATTCGCTTGTAGCAGCAGTCACAAGGAGACAATAAATACACTCTATAAAGGAAAAATAAATTTGTAAAAGAAATACAATATATACAGGAGGGGTCTTAATACACATACAGACACACACACATAGCAGCAGACAATTGCACATATATATATAGCAAGCGAACTTATAGGAAGTCACTATTCTACCTCTTTCCCCACTCAATACAGACAGGAGAGGGCGGGATCACCTACTAAAGTCCACTATCATCTCCTTTGTCTTGGCCACATCTAGCTGTGGTAGGTGATTCTCCACACCACCTGACAAACTCTCCACAAGGCTCCTGTACTCATCCTCCCGCCCCTCTCCACACACCGACTCCATGGTCAGCCATCCCGAGTACTTCTGGAGGTGACATAACCCAGAAGAGGCCTGGAAGTGAGCCTTTGTAGGTGGTGAATAGAAAGGGAGGACCAGCACAGTTCCTTGAGGGAGCCCGTGTCGTTGCTCGGTCAGGAGGTCAGACACACAGCCTGTGCCTCACAAACTAGGGCCCACCTGTCAGGTGATCCTCAATCCACACACGGGACAAGGGCAGCTCACCTGCATCTTCCTTCAATTCTAGCACTCAACAGTCTCGGCTGGATGGTGTTGAATGCAGAGGAGAAGTCGTTGAACATAACCTGCATCTGTGGTGTCTAGTCTGTCTCAAGGAAGAGTAAGCCCTCTGCAGCAGGTGGCGGATGTTGCATCATCAACTCCCCACCTTGGGCTGATATGCAACCGCAGGGTCTTGGTAAGGGCCTCACTAGGGAATCTGAGGTGTGACAGCACCAGCCGCCCATGACCTTCTCTCATAATACGAGAGGTCAGTAATAGGCCTGTAGTCATTCGTGCCACAGGGTGGTTCCTCTTTCTTGCACTGGACCAGGCAGCAGGATGTTTTCCACAGCACTGGAATCCTCTGCAGAAGACTTGATTGAACAGGTGCTGCGCACTCCACACAGCTATTGGAGTAATCAGCACCTGTATGATGCTGGGCTAGGTCCAGCAAAGCCTTTCCCTTGGTTGGAGCCTCAACTGTCTCCCTCACCTGGCTGGACGTGATAGTTAGTCCTTTCTGGGGGGAGGGAGATGGTTGGGTCTGTTTGGAGGAGGAGGGAGAACATGGCGGAGGTGCCAGGGGGCCCCTGGAGGTGTGAAGAGAAGTCCACTGATCACTCAGAGGAGAAGCAAAGAAGTTGTTAGGACGAGGAGCTGGAATCAAACCTGTTGAAAAAACTGGTTTAACTCATTAGGCTCGGTCCACATTCCCTTCAGCTACACATCTTCCTTTCCTCTGGAAACCAGGTGATCGCCTCATTCCACCTCCACACGCCCCTGGTTTGGTTCCTCTCAGTCTCTCCTCCAGCTTCCTCCCTGTAGGCATCCTTACTCTCCTTCAGACTGTGTTTCAGTTCCTTCTGACTTCCTCCTGAGCTCAGTGTGGTCCCTCAGCCACAGAAGGCCCCTTCTTATCATTCAGAAGGGCCTTCGGTCACTTGTCACCCATGGTTTATTGTTAGGGTAACAGCGCACCTTCTTGGTGGGGGATGGAGTTGTCCGCGCAGAATTTGATGTACCCAGAAACACAGTCAGTTAGTCCATCCAGGTCGTCACCATGTGGTTCATACAGAGCAGGCTAGTCAATGGTTTCCAGAGCTGCCACGCAGGGCGCCCATGGCACCATCAGACCATTTCCCAACAGTCCTCACAGTGACTGGCTGCTGCTGAAACCACAGGTGTGTATGATGGGGAGAGCAGGACAAGATTGTGGTCAGAATTCTGCCCATTGGAGGGAGTGCAGTGGAGGTGTATGCATTGGTGACAATAGCATATGTAAATCCAAAAGTCTTATTGCCTCTTATTGTGCACTGGACATAATGGGATGGAACGTGGGGAGAGTGGATAGAGAGACAGGCATGGTTAAAGTCCCCTGTGATGAAAATGAAGGCACCGGATATTTAGGCCCTGCAGGTCGCAGTGACAGAGTGGATGACTGCTTTTACCGGGTCGGAGGAATATAGACGGTGATGGCAATAACGTTTGTAAACCTCGTGGCAATACATTTCTGATGAAGTCCGATGTTAAATAAGTTCTAAGTCTGGACTGCACACGCTACTTCCTTAACGTGGATATGTTCAGTTTACACCCTGTTGCTGATTTGTTAATGGCCACCTCCCCTCCTTTTCTTCCACCGCCAGCAGTGGTGTCCCGGTCCGTCCAAGACTGTGTGGAATCCACGATCGTGAACATTTGAGTCCGGTATCAGTCCGCAGCACACGTTTCCGTGAAGCACATGATGCTGGCCTCTGTACTCCCCCTTCTGCTGGGTCCGCGTGAGTCAGCCTCCAGCTCTGGCCCATTTTGTTTGCCAGTGACCTGACGCGCCCCCTGCGATGATCAAGTGGGGGACACAGGGGTTTAAAAAATGCCGCTTCCTCAGCCGCCTTCTCACTCCTGCCCTGCATCCCCGCTGCCTCCTCCTCAGCGTCTCCTCTGGGATTTGGGGTTTCTCCCGCTGCCACTTAAGGGTATGCCCAGAGTCAGCAGCTGATCTCGAAAGTAAACAATGCTGGGGTCTTTCAGCATGGCTGCTGGGGGGCCCCAGCAGCCCAAACACCAGGAGCAGGAGAAAGTGTCTAAATTCCCGAAATAAGTGCTGCCAAAACACTACAAAAAAATCTACTGAAGACATAACAAAAACTTAAAGTAGACAAGAAACAGACACACTAAAAACACTAAACACTAAAGAAAAGCTAGGAAATGTTAAAAACTACTGCAAATGCAGGGAGTTGCTACCAAGCCGCTATCTGAGACAGCTGCCCATCTTGTTTTTTTTTTGTTTTTTTCTTAGATCTTTCAGATAAACTGTGGCAGCATTTTAGTTTGAACTGAATCAGCTCAGCTGCCCCAAGTTTCCAGAGGAAGACAAAAACTGATGTTCACAATGACACTTTTAATGTGAAATGACAATATCATGCTTAGAATCATGATTCTCAGGAAAAAGCAAGTCAGCAACATATTTTCTCTGAAGTAATTGTAGAAGTTTCCATTCTGAAAGGACTGAAGAAGAGAAGAAGCTTACAAGGAATCATTTAGAAGTTATTTGAACAAATAAACTGCTTAAATACATGGAATCTGAAAAGGTGTGTGTGAGGAGAGACATGACATGTACAGACTGAACTATCTGTTCAACAGTGAGTTTCTCTATTGTGAGACTCTCTCTGCTACACTCTACACACAGAGACATTCGAGGAACCAAACTAACAGCCAAGATACAGAGGTTCAATGAATGTGGTGTTTTGTAATTGGAATGTTGGCTTCAGAGGGAGCTGAGGCCTGAGTAGGCACAGCCCTCCTATGACTGTTGTGACATCCTGACAGCCCGCTGCAGACACACACCAACATCATCACACAGGAACCTTCTCTGTCAATACCTGCTGGTCTGTTTTGTTGTTTTTTTTTCATATTTTTGTTTTGGTCTCTGGTCCATTTTGGTTCCAGGTTCAATGTATTTCAATACAGTTCCTTAAATCTCACATCTGTAGGATTGAAGAAAAAATGGCGAATAATTGTTCGAGTCTAGAAAGTTCTGTTGAACTTTCCTGATCCTGACCTGAGAGTCTCCAAGGTACAGTGTGGACTCTCCAGTCCAGCAGGACAGAAAGCTTCACTCCCTGAATCCTGCAGGTCATCGTTACTCGCGGGTCCAGGTCTCTGAGAAGAGAAGCAAGATGAAACAATGAAGAGGAAAACAATGAAGGTTGGAGGAACACAATGAAGAAAATCAAATAACATTTGTGTTGAAAAGGATAATCAAAGGAATAAACCTCCTTGTTTGTTCTTGCAGCTCACAGTGAAAACTAACAGGCCTGCATTTGGAAAAACTGGGGCCAAAAGATTTGTTAAGTGAAGCAAAAATATCAGCTCTTTTATCTTGTTGTGTCCCTGTAAAAAGGGAGAATTAATAGGAACGACACAGAAGGGATGCAGTTTCTATTGGAGTTCCAGTATTGTAATGAGTGCGAGCTGCGCTCCCCCCTTACCGGCCGAGTGAGACCTGGGCAATCGGAACACTGAGCAATGGATTACAATAATCCTGGATCTAAAAATCAAAATATATTTTTTTAACTCTTCCACGCCTGTTTTATTAGAACAATGAATTAATAAAATTTCAAGAGGAAATTAAAATGAAATAGGTTCGTTATAATCATGAATTACCCCATATTTCCTATCATGGACGGAGATGAATTAAAGCATTTATCACTGCATTTATAATATTTCTAACCATTCTTATGACCATTACACACCCCCTTCAACACAGATCTCGACATCTCACCCAGTAACAGGTGAGTAATGCTTAAAGCAACTATCCAGTGCTATAATGCCATTAGTTCCAATTCTTTTACAACAGTCTGCAGTACACGCACACTCAATTTACAATAAAAGTCCAAAAATGTCATGTTAACATGCAGGTTGACCAGCAGTTCATCCATAAGTATAAGGATGTATATATGTATGTGTAAAATAATGTGGAACACTCTGCTTGTCCATGAGTCCATCCATGAGTGTATGATGTATGTATGTATATGTCAATGTTCATTCAGCACCCTAGTACCTAGTACACAACAACAGGCTGGTAGTTAATGTGTTGTACTGAGCCATCCACACACTCGTGCTTATGCTCCATATAGTGTCAGGATACCAGCAGGCTGTGTTAGTGGCGAGTCCAGTCTGCAACATTCAGGATTGCCCAGCTGATTGTACGTGAAAACCTTGGAGGCCGCCTCTCTTACTGGTCGCTGAGACTGCGACAGTTCCACTGTCATTGTCACTTTGAACAGGTAGCTGTACTACTGGCATCCCCCCTCCAGAGGAATCTCCTCTTGAGCTGATGTGCCCCTCTCCTGTCAGTAAATACAATCAAATAATAATCACCGATAGGGGAAAAAGGCAAGGAAACAAAGTATCAAAAAAGAACTCTACGAGGAAACTCAAAGTCACTCGGTCGGGGAAAAAAAAAACCAATCAAAGGCAAGGCAATAATAAGAATGATCTAAGTACAAAAGAACAAAAAACAACCGGGACATGGATATGAATAAACTAAATAAGCGCTGGTTCATTTCAATAAGACAAGACGAACTGGCACGGAACAGGGGGAGACGAGACTATATATATATACACACACACACACACAACAGGTAAGGGGAAACAGGAAACAATTAGGGTTGGAAAAACAATCACAAAGGCGGAAACCAGACAAAGGCAGGAAGTAAAAAGAGACAAAAACACAAGGACAATGATTTTAAAATAAAAAAGGAAACCCCGAGACAACGAGACACAGACAAAGGCATAACTTAACATTATTTCACAAGGTATGACAGTACCCCCTCAAGGGACGGCTCCTGACGGACCAGGCAGCTCAGGGTGACGTTTATAAAAATCTGTAATAGGATTTGGGTCCATGACGGCTGGTCAAACCATGACTGTTCCTCAGGCCAAACCCCCCCAGTCCACCAAAAACTGTCTACCCGCCCCTGTTGCTATACAGAGAGAGACTTGACGGAGTAAAAAAGGTCCTCCGTCGATCAGCTGTGGGGGGGGTTGCTGGGAACCAAAGGGCTCTCTTGGCCGGCTTGACCCGCTGACGCTCACAAGAAAAACAGTAAAAAAGGATAAAGTGCAGAAAAACAACAAGTGTGCATGCAATTCAAGTACAGAAAAAGTGCAAAAAATATATATTTACAATCTAAGAGTGTTGGCTATATGCAAATTTACACGATGATGGAGGAGTGATGAGTAGGATACTGAGAGAAAGAAAAAACTATTGCACAGTCCCGCCATAGACAGATGAAAGGTTAGGCCAGACCAGAGTACAACTAAACAACTGAGTTGTACAATCAGACAGCAGAGGGAACGAAGGACCTGCGGTAGCGCTCCTTCCTACATTGTGGATGTCTAAGTCTGCTGCTGAAGGTAGAAAGAGAGTAACACACACACACACACACACACACGAATAGTTTTTTCCCAACTCTGTCTTTCAAAGTTTTATTTTCTTCTACACTTTCCCAAAAAAAGAATTGAAAAATGCATGTTAGTAAATAGAGTAAACAGTTGTAGTAGTTCAACTATTTTAGTATTTAGATAAGTGTCTGCTCTCTTTAGTGTAAGATAAGTTTAACTGTTTGTAGTATTTAGATATGTTTGAACTCTCAATAGTATTTAATAGCACTTTCTTTAAAAAACCCTTTTAAAAGAGAAAAAGGTCTATTGAGAACAAATTGGCATAACTTCCATGACAGAGGTAAAAAGACCTTAGGGGGGTCTAAGACAATATTCCATCCCAACATGTTCTTCACAGTTCATATGTCAGTATAATGAAGAACATACACAAAAGAAATACCATCAAAAGTACAATGTTTATGCATGATAAATTTCCCATTTTCCTTTAAATTAAAGTTTAAATTTAACGTACATTAAGATTCAAGAGTCTTTATTGTCATTATGCAAACATAAAGGTTTATCTTATCTTATCTTATCTTAAATAAATAACACAAATACTTAAAAAAAAAGAACACTTATGAAAATATAAACACAAAGTAGAGTAAGTAGGTAATAAAGTGCAGCTTAGTGCCAGTCCAGTGTATGGAATGCTGTGAGTGTATGATTGTGTTCTGTGTGGTTGTCAGCATCAGCAGGGGGTGTGTGGGGGGGGCATGTTTAAGGGTCTTGTAGGGGATGGGATGTGGGTGTTTTCACTGTGGTGGGGCTGTTGCTTTACAGCTCTGGGAAAGAAGCTGTCCCTGAGTCTGTTGGTGATTGTTTTAATGTTCCTGTACCGCTTTCCTGATGGAAGCGGTACAAAGTCTGCATGCCCAGTGGGTGGGATCTGTTGCAATGTGTCTGGGCCTTTTCTGGACTCGAGCAGCGTAAACTGAGTCCAGATCTGGTAGCCAGCAGCCTACAATCCCCTGTGCTGTCTTCACCACCTGGGTTAAGTCCTTCCTGTCCTGTGCTGTGCAGCTGCCATACCACACTGAGGCACAGGATGCTTTCGATTATGGCCCCTGTAGAAGTTTGCAAATAGCTGAGAAGAGAGTCCAGTCCGCTTCAACTTCCTGAGAAAGAAGAGCCGTTGTTGGGCCATTTCATGGCTGACCTGCTGGTCGCCATGCGCTTGTAATCCGTGATGGTCCTGATACCTTTCCACATGTTGTGTGGGTTGTTGTCATTGAAGTGCTCCTCAGTGCGCTGCTTGTACCTGTGTTTTGCCACCTGGATGCACTTTTTCAGTTCTGTCCGGGCCCTGCTGTAAGCCAGCCCATCTCCTGACCTATAGGCTGCATCCCGGCTTTTAGCAGGGTCCGCACTGTGCTGTCCCCCATGGCTTCTGTTTAGGAAAACCATGACTGTTTTGTGGGTAAGACAGCATCAGTGCAAAAGTGAAGATAGGACAGCACAGATGACGGTATTCTGCTGCTTTTCCCCCTTTCATTGGTTATTTTTGGATGATTCTACTCATATCTAAAATTTAGTAGCCTTCCAATCTTATACTAAAAAAGTACAGCCGCGTGGCCTTTACATTAAAGACCAGTGGAAGACTGTTGACCAGGTTCTGGGACAGGTCTGGTTGGTGTGTTTTACTTGTATCAAATTCTACTGCAGCGTCTATGCCATGCTAAATGTGTCGTGAACTCCAGGCAGAGTTAAAACCAGATCCTGAACACCAGGGAAGAAACTCCAAATTTAACTCGCCTGGGTGTACACTCTAACACAAACTGTAGTCAGAGTTATAAACAAACTCCAGAAATGTAACTCTTTCACACTTTTTTGCCTGACTCCAGATTTTAGTACTTTGTGAATTTGTTGTGTGTTAGTACATGTAGTTGTGTATTAGTCTGTATTGCTGCTGTCCTGGTGCTGAATTCACCAACCCAGCTGAATGGTCCTGAAAAAGCAAACTTTTTGCTGTGAAAGGTTGTAAGAAAATGAAATGTTTCTCAGTGAGTTAGCATCACTTTATTAGTGGTTCAGATGAACAAATCAGCTTGTTGTGCAGTAAAAGTGAAGAAACACTTGCAGCTGCCCAGCACAGCTTTTAGGTGACAGTGGCTGTTCACAGCTTGGCTTAATGTGAGCACACTCCACAATGGAAAACACTATTTGTTAGAACGAGGAGTATATTGATTTTAGATGTCACATTTCCAGGCCACCACCTTCCCAGTTTAGTATAAGGGAAGTTGTATATTTGTTTGGAAAGCTTGCACTGTGGTTTTGGAAGCCACGCCCTCCTTGTCTCTTGTGGCCCCAGTCAAGTTCACTACATCCTTGAGTCCCTGCCACATGCTACGTGGGTCTGAGGTGTTGTAGTAATCCTCCAGCTTCAGTCTGTACTGTCTCTTGTCTGATGTCTGATGGATCTACAAAGGTCATATTTTAGCCTTTTTGTATTCCTCAGCATTGCCTGAGACATAAGCAGCAGAGCGAGCACGAAGCATGAACCACACTTCACAGTTTATCCAGGTTTGTTATTGGGGAAGGTTTAATCTATTTTGTAGGAATGATATTGTCCGTGTATGTGCTGGATGTAACCAGTAACTGCTGCAGCATTCTCCTCTAAGTCCACAGTAGACTCCTTTGAACACCTCCCAGTCTGTGTTGTTAAAGCAGTCCTGAAGCATCTGTTCTGATTCTGGGCATTCCATACTTTAACAGTTCTGCAGACAGGTAGTGCTTGAGTGAGCTTGGCAAACAAAGAACCAGAGAACAGCAAGAAATCAGGCCTCAGGTTTCAATAAAGATATTCAAACTGGCTGCAAGTGTCCGTGAAGGAAGTCAATAGCGACACTATAGGTAAATGAACTGATTTCACAGTGAACGAATTTTACAACCAGTTACTGGACATGCCACAGGTCGGCCCTCCACTAAATGCTCTTTTTTAAGTGGTTTACTAGTTCCTTCACTGTGTGAAATTGGCGTTACAGCAGTTTAAATGGCACATTTATATCCGGCTACAAAAAGCTCTTGCTAAAACAGAGGTTTCAGGCATGTTGTGAGTAATGAGTAGAAAATGAGCTGGAAAGGTGCGGCATTAAATGCCCGCTTGCACTCACCACCAGCCAACACATTTAAAAAAAAAAAAAACAATGTGGCTCGTTCCTGTGGACTTACAGTGTTATACATAAATCCCTCAATGTCTCTAGTGTTTTGCTACAAAAACGGCAGGTAATCATTTTTGGCAAGCTAACAAAAAATCTGTTTATTTTTAGTTTTTACCCTCTGTGGATGCTGTCTAAAACAACTTCTGCTAAAACGGCATGAAATACAGTTAAGCATTAATAGGCATGTAACCAGTAGCTAACTAATTACCTTCTGGGTTCGTTTCGTTCCTCTACACCATGACCTCGTCAAAAAAACGGCACCAATCTGAAAACAAATTTTGGCTTTTTCTAAGATTTTACTCTCCCTTGACGACGTTTTACTTGTCACTTTAAATTTAAGTCAGCTTTTCTGTTGAATTGTGCTTCCTTATAGGAAAATTTCACTTTTTAATCTTACAGTTTGTAGACTCTGAGCTACAGGAGTCTTGGGTTTAGATCAGTCTGCCATGAGCGGCAAGGCAAAGTGTTGTTAATCTGGCCATGTCTTCAAATCACCACAAGAGAGAGCCATCACCTAGATTTTGTGATTTGCTGTCAACGCCTTCATGATGTTGTTGTTCCTCATGTGAGCCAGAGGGGGGCAGTAGAAGACAATGCCTTACGGCAGCATGCGTTGCACAAGCTGCAGCAGGTTCTCACAACAGGTGAGAGAGAGAAGAGGAAAGAGAAAAGATTTCCATCATCTGCCTGGCAATGGCAGGAATCCAATAATGACGTCCATTTGGAGGAAGCTCGATGATACTGTGAGTTAGAAACTGGGCTAGGTTTTTATTAAAACACAATAATGAGGATGAGTTTAAAATACAGACAATTATATCCAGGGATTTGGTCAGTATGGAGCTGGTTGGGTTTAACCTCACTTCTAAAGAAAGCATGCCTAATGGCATTTCTTAAATTACAGTAATAAGCTATAAACTATCTCTCTCTCTGAATTTATATATATATATATATATGTGTGTGTGTGTGTGTGTGTAACCAAGAGGTAAAATATTAATAAAGGAATAAGAAACCACTATTAGGGGGCATTCCCTGTAATAGCATGCCTGTTGTCCATGTTTGTTTTGGACAGCAGGGGGTTTGGGTTTTCGTCCAGGTGTGAGGAAGATCATTAATAATCCTGTTCTATTTCAGGATTATTTAAGGATTTGCAAATAACACTGTGTTGGTCTAATGTTGTTCAATATGTTAAAGGAAGTCCACATTTTGTTTAATTGCAGTATTGAAGCGCAGATGTGGTCATGAAAGCCTTGCATGTGAGCCAGGGGAGACGTGTTCTGTATTTTGTACTTTGTTACTTTCCTTTTCCACCGAAATGGACTGTATTCTCTCATATTTTGTCATCATGTCACCTGTTTGCCTCTCACAAAATAAACATAGCAGGAGACAAAGAACCTCAAAAGTATTTGAGGTGTGCATGTACATTATTTCCGGCTTTGTGTGTGTATATCATGTATACTGTGTATACGTTATCTTTTAAACTATCAACCACAAACCTCATGCACATATTGAGATGCCCTATCTTTCTATTTGTATATTAGTTGTATATATTGTTCTGTTTGACATTTGACATTGGAGTTACTGCAGTATTTTTACTTGATTTTCATTGTACTATACTGTTATTTTGTTTTTCATTTATTTATTTTTGTTTTCATTTACTTATTTATTCTAGAAATTTTTTCTATCACCACACACTGTGCAATTTTCCTCTTTTTTTAAACTGGGAGTTAAAGTAACAGAAAGAATTTCCCTACGGGGATTAATAAAGTTATTCTGATTCTGATTCTGATTCTGAAGAACAGACACTAGCAACAAGAAAGACTAGCACACGACACTGGACAAACAAAGGAGCAACAAGACTTAAATACAGAGAGGGTAACTGGCCACAGCTGATTCACAATCAACAAGGTGGGAAACCAAATAGAGGAAGTAGTCTAGGAACAGATACACAAGGAACGGGGCTTCAAAATAAAACAGGAAATACTGAAACCAAAACAAGAGAAACATGACTTCAACATAAAACAAGAAATGCAAAACAGAAGCAGGAACAGGGACCAGTGGCAGGACTGAAAAATAAAACAGAAAATACAGAACACAAACAGTCCACAAACAGAATATAAGGAGTTTAACAAAATCCAAAAAGACCTGCCCCTCTAAGAGTGTCAGGGGGTTGTTTAGGCTTCTGCACTCTGTTCCTGCAGGTTTACTGTAGTTCAGCCTTCATCAAAGTTATCTTCACTCATGGTTCAATTTCTTCCTGCTGTACCTAGAAGGGACATAAGTCTTTTCACAGATCTTCTTAAGTAAAACATCAAAACATAGCTGAAGACGCTGCAATGTTTTATTAAGAAAGTGTTTAACAATCTGCCAAGTTTGAAGTAAGCTGCAAGGGCAGAATAGAACCCAAAAACTGACCCAGGGGCTGATCATGCCAAAGAGTCCAAATGACCAACAACAGTCCAAAACAGCATCATCAGCAGTAGAATAGGGACATTGATAGGTATAATGACATATGTACAATATATATACACACAAGGGGCAAGACAAATGTACATAAAGGAATGGCATTGGATACTGAATATATACATGTGGTCAATAAATAAGACAGTGATTCAACCAGTTTTAGGTAAGGGCAGCATGAACCAACAAACAAATACAGGCTGTGTTGTATATCTACAGCAATGCAATAGTGAAATGACCAGTGTCATAAGACACTATCTACTGACAGTAGTGCAGAGTGTTCATCTGTCACACAGCAGTGAGATGTTGTACAGGGCAGTGCTGAAGGGAAGGAATGATTTCCTGAAACGTTCTTTATGACAGTGGAGCTGAATGAGTCTGTTGGAGAACGTGCTCCTCTGTCTCTGCAGTGTGTTGTAGAGGGGGTGGGATGGATTGTCCATGATGGAGAGCAGATTGTACAGTGATCTCCTGTTCCTCACTGACTCAAACATCTCCAGGTTCTGTCCAATAATGTTTCCAGCGTCTCTGGCACTGATGCTACTCCCCCAGCAGACTATAGCACAGTAGATGGGACTCGCTACCACAGACTGGTAGAAGATCTCCAGCATCTTGCTGCATACTTTTACATACATTCTTCTCTGCAGAGTCGACCACCATCTCCTTGGTCTTCTTCACATTCAGAAGCAGATGATTCCTGCTCCACAGAGTCATCCACCTGGTGTCTGTACTCCGACTCCTGTCCATCCCTATTCCCTGAACAGGAATGGAGACAGGGCAGTCCCCTGTGGCACTCCTGTGTTACTCACTACCACATCAGACAGGGAGCTCCCCATTCACACAAACTGAGGCCTGTCTGACAGATAGTTGGAGATCCAGGACACTGTAAACATGCTGACACCCATCCTTAGCAGCTTCCCACTCAGAAGAAGTCATTGGATGGTATTAAAGGTGCTGGAGAAATCAAAGAACATTATCCTCTCAGTGCCTCCACTATCACCGATGTGGGAGTGAACTCACTGCAACAGATAGGTGACAGCATCATCTACATCCTCCTGAGACTGGTAGGCAAATTGAAGAGGATCCAGACTGGGTTTCACCTGTGGTCCTAGATGTGCCAGAACCATTCTCTCCAGTACCTTCATGACATGTGTCTTGAGGGCAACAGGCCTGAAGTCTATGGGGTCAGACAGGTTGGCTTTCTTTGACACCTGTCACGGTGGGGAGGCAAGGACTTGGACCCAAACGCAAAAACCCCAAAGACAGGCAGAATGGGAGAACGAAAAGTCTCTTAATAAACCAAAAATCACTGGAAGTGTCCAGGACCAAGAAACAAAACTCAAATAACCATAAATAAATAAATAAACCATAACCATACCAAAATACAAAAGTTCTTACATGAAAACCGGAAACCAAGGTAAGTCCATGAGGGGGAAAACACAAGACACAGGAACATGAATAAACACAAGGACTTGACATGGTGTCATAGTCAGGAAATGTCTCGTTTTGTTCTGTCCTGTGTCCATGTGGTCTTGTGGGTTTTGCTTTTATTTTGAAATGTGTTCTCCTTTTGTTTCAGGTGGCTTACCCTTCCTCTTGTTCCCCGCCTGTGTGATTGTTTTCCCCGCCCTAATTGTTTCCACCTGTTTCCCCTTACCTGGTGTCTATATATAGTCTGCGTCTCCCCTTGTCCTGTGCCAGTTCGTCTTGTCTTTATGTCAGCGAGCCAGCGTTTCTTGTCCATGCCATCATCCCTTTGTCAAGTCAGGTTTTGTATTTTGTTGTTACTTTCCTTATTAGAGCTGCGATTTGCATTGCTAGATTTTCCTTTGTTACTTTGTTTAGTCATTGTGTCTTTTGTCCTCGTAAGAGTGATTTTTTGTTCTCAGGTTATCTTACTGCCTCTTCGGAGTGATTTTCAGTTGTACTTTGTAATAAATTATTGTTTATTTGATACTTTTGTCTTCGAGTCGTGCATTTGGGTTCAGGTCCTAGTTCAGCCGTAACACATGGTGCAGACTTGAGCATAGACACAGACCTGGCAACAGGCATGGAAACAGACAAACCGACAAGAACACAGGGAAACGACAAGACTTAAATACACAAGGCAACGGGCAACAGGTGAAACCAATTAGGGCGGGGCAGACAATCACAAATGGAGGGAAACAAGACAAAGACAGGAAATAGAACAAGACAAGATTCAGGGCAATGACTTCAAAATAAAACAGGAACTATAAACAAAACTTAAACTAAAAAGAGTTCAAAAGTCCACAAAAGAGTTCAAAACATAACAAAAGGGTTCCAAAAACAGCCCCCTTAGGGGCTAGTCATGACAACACTGGTACTAAACAAGATGTCTTCCATAGCACCGGTATACTTTCCGCAACAGACCCAGGTTGAGTATGTGTTGCAGAATGTCAGACAGCTGGGTAGCACAGGTCTTCAGGACCCAGGGGCTGATGTGATCAGGGGCTGTCTCCTTGCCTTGATGAAGTCTCTCCAGCTGCCTCCTGACCTGGCTGATGGTCACAGCCATGAGGGGTGGTCGTTTGGGGGGTTGGAGTTAATAGTGCACTCATAACAACTTCGAGGAGGGAAGTTGCTGTTTTTTGCTTTTTGGACAATTTGATCATATTATTGCTGAGAAAAACAAAGGGTTGATAGCTGTTACTGTTGTTTTTTCTAATAAAAACAAGAAATGTGGAACTGTGTAGTTCACTGTAGGCACATTACTTATGTCAGTACATTCATGTTTCCACTTTACTGACATTATTAGGAAATCTGAAGACTGAAAGTAGGGGTGAGTGTTAATAAGACATTATTATTATTTTACTGTCAAAGTCTCTGCTGGGCTGCCTTTGGTCCCTGTAGGACTGTGGAGAGAAGAAGACTCAGGATGAAATTCTATCCAGTCACGAAGAGACAGGTTGTAGTGAGGATGAGAATGTTGAGTGTGTTACTCCGGTTCTCTTCAGTCTTGCATACAGACTCTTTGGATCAGACTTCTTGTGTGTCTGAGTTCACAGTCTGTTTTACTGGTTTCCTTCTCAGACTGACTGAAGTTCAGAAGATGAGTGTTTCGTGTGAGTGTGAAGAAAAGGACAGAGCAGAGTGTCTGAGATCTAGCTGTCTGCCTTATGAAGAGTGACAGGCCCAAGACAGTTTAATCCTCCAAACTTCAGTAATGGAATCTGAATTCTCAGACACAAAGTGCAGAGGAACTGCCACATAAACCTGTGAACCTCCAAACTTTGGGCTGTAAATAGTGTTTAGTGTGTTGAGGTCCTGCAGTTGTCGCCTCTGCCTGTAACAGCTGCTGTAGTGCCCATAGAAAATCAGCCTTCTTCCTGAAGTTCTTCTGGCCTACATCAGTGTATTAATATCACACTGCTGAGGTTGCTTGTTTCTTTTGAAAATGGATCTTGACTAAAGAACATTTTACTTTCAATGGATTTTCAAGCATTTTTCTCTTTATTACCAATAAATCCCATGTGCAGAGTCAAACCCACACAGAATGTGTATTACAGCCTGATAGATCTGATTCTCTGAGCCAGGAAATATTAAACACATCACGTGAACCACACTGTTACACTGTGACATGTTCCTTCATGTCTGCGTGAACACACACACACACACACACACACACACACACACACACACAGGTCAAAGCTGAATCCCTGTACTACAGTTCTTAGAGCCAATGTGAGTCAGGTCATCAACACGTGGAAACTGCACAGCTTGTAGGATTAACTGACAGGCCAGTGTTGTTAATGATGGACAGGTGTTTACTTCTCATCCTTCAGTGTATAGTGTCTAGTGCTACATGGTGACGCGTGCTGCAGTGGACGCCAGCTGAGAGTTCCTAGACTGATTTTGTCCTCAGTGACAGTTTATCAGTGATTGATGTGATACAGAATAAAATGTGTTTGTGTTTTCAGAGGTCAGGACCACAGACTGAGAGCAGAATTTCAAAGCACCCAGCTGTCCACTCTGTGAAGAGAGCAAGGTACATAGACTTCTAAATCCTTCAGACTTGTAGAATGAAACCTGGACCCTCACACACAAGTGGGCAGAAACTGTTTTCTAGTAAACTGACCTGGAGGACAGATTCAGTTCTCAGACACATTTGAAGGAAACAGGGATTTGACACCAGCTAAATCCATAAAAACTCTGTGTCCACACAAAGACAGAAATATGCACACACACTCTTTTCTCTAGCAGGCTTATAAAGCAGAGCTTTATCATGTTAACACTGTTTTATCAGTCTCTGGCCATTGTGAGAGTTGGTATGAACATGAGCTTGATTGCCACTTCCAGAGTCTGTAGACCTGTCAATGAAAAGAAGGACGAAGAAGACAACACAGTGTTCCCATGTTGAAAGGTCTACCTTTAATGACTTACATCTAATAGCTATCTAGACACATTTTGAACCAAATCTGGATATTTGTTCACAAATAAATAAACAAAACACATTTAGTCTCAGCTCAGGTCTTGCTGCTAAAACTTTTGTTGTCAAGGTTCTCTTCTGGATTTAATGGGAGTGCTGGAAAGGAGCAGAATGTCCTTTCAGCGGTCTGGACTGTAGCTCCCCAAAAAGTTTGATCAGACTCAAAAGGAAAAGCTTAACCCTACAGGGCTCCCTACAGAGTTAAACGGCCAACATGGCAAATCGAGCTTGATAGGACTCAACATCATCATCAAGATAAACAGCATTATCAGAGCCTGAAAGAACTTCAACAATCTTCACAGGTAATCCACCCAAACATCCAAGTAAGGAGTATCTCAGTAAAGTTCAAGACATTTGTTGAAATGTATAGACAGGTAAAATTCTGAGAAAGATTCAGAACAAGAGCTGACTGCAGGATTAGTCAGTCAGAGCAGCACTGCAGCCAGCAGCACTGTACATCTGTTCAAGCTCATGTCATCATCTCTGAAAAACAGGACCTGTGGTTTGATACAGAGTCAGTTTGTCTCTATCATACAGCTTTGCATTGGTAAAAGATGGGATTAGAACATGCCTCAACAGAAAAAGCTTTTCTGTGCTTGTCTTTAGTTTTTTATGCAGCTGATGAAAGAGAAATGATAGATTCTCAGATTCTCTTTCTTGAAGGTCTGACATTAAGCTTCTTCTGAAGTCAGCAGATTTTCAGCAGATAGTGCAGTGCAGGAGGGTTTGTGATGAACATAAGATCAGTCTGAGGAGGGAGATGGAACGCAGGCATCTGATGGAACTGATGGAACAGAAGTAGAAACCTCCTCAATAGAGGGATCTGGCACTCAGCCTCTACATCACAGAGGGGACAGAGCTAAGAGGTTAATACCTAATATGAGGGGAGACAGATGGAGACAGCTTCCAAGATGGAGACCTCCATAGACACTCCAATCAAGTGCTAATGCAAATCTTTAAAGCCTTACTCACTAACAGAAACGCATTGGGAGCCGTCGATTTAACGCGCCGCTTGGAGTGCTTGGAAAACCTTCCTTGGTGCAGAAGTTCACTCTGGACTGCAGTGAGGGCTCTGAAAACCAAGACGCCAGTCTGGTTGTCTCTGCTTTCGTTCAGGAGAGCTGAACCTGATCAAAGATGAGCAGCACAGTCTTCTCATGCTGCCCAATGCCTTTCCATCCAACGCTAAAGAAGGTCACAGCAGAGAAGCTCGCTGTCTGTAAAGTGCTTGTTCATCTTTGATGGCTCTGGATGAAAGCAGACTTTCACTGGATTTCAGCAACAGGGAGGTCAAGTGTCTGATGTCTCACAGAAGTCATCTGTCAATGTTCTGCTGACAACCTCATCCAAGGGAATCTGCTTCCCTCTGCTTCAGGTCCCGATAACTCTCCTGACGTAGCAGCCAACTCAGATCCCTCCTGCATGTGTTGGACAGGGTGAACAGAAGCACGAGGCTTCACTGACGCCTGTGAAGGAGAGGAGTACTTCAGGAGGAGATCTAGAAGATGAAGAGCTGTCCAGAAGAATCGCCTCACACATCAAGACATCCAGGAGCTCTACATCATGTGTCAGATCCCAGTTTTCTGCTGATCTCTGCCACAGTTCTGGGAGCACATGTTCACCAGAGCAGAGGAGGAGAGCCGGGCCCAAAACCCCTGACTGACCTGTACCCACACTTCCTGCTGGTTCAGACAAAGAGGAAGTTAGCACAAGTATGACAGAGGGACATGAGATCGCAGTCCACAGGAGCTGGGATGAAGGCTGAGCAGGAAGTTCTTCTGAAGCTGGGGAGGCTGGCGCTTGAACAGCTGGGAGAAAGGAAACACTGCATGTTCTACCAAGAAGACCTGGAACAGTGTGAACTTTGATGTCACAGAGAGGCCTGGGTTTACTTCCAGGAGTTTGCAGAAAGAGATCTTAAAAAGAGAGAGTGTGATCTTCCAGAAAACAGCGTCTACTGCTTTGTTCATCTGAGCATTCAGGAGTTTCTCAGCTGCAGTCTACATGTTCCACTGTTATGTACAGAGAGAAGACAAGTGAGCTGAGGACTCTCTGGGACAAGAGAGCATGTCAGGCAATCTAATATGATCATGGGACACATATGGACAAATATAACTCATAGCAGCTTACTCATCACTGGACATCCTCCTGAGGGATGCTGCATGGTGAAATCTCTTCAAAGTAAAATATTACCTGGATCTGTTTGTTTGCTCGCTTCTTCATGGCTCTGTCTCCTGGAGTCCAACCAGAGACCTCTAGGAGCCTCTGGGTCATGACAGGAGAACAGACCAGAAATCATCCAGAGAGCCATCAACAACCTGAAGAAGATGAACAGATATGATCTCTCTCCAGACAGAAGCTACTCAACATCTTCCTCTCACCTGATGGGAGATGAAGGACCGCTCAGTACATCAGGAGATCCAAGAGTTCCCTGGAAGTCAGAGAGAACAGATCAGAAGAGACTCCCTGATATCCACTGTTCAGCTCTTGGCCTATGTTCCCTGTAGAGATGTCAGAGGAGTGTTCCCAGATGAGTTGGACTTGAAGAAGTACAACACATCAGGAGTGGATTTGACGAGACTCATCCTAGCTGTGTGGAACTGCAGAAAGGCTAGTGTAAAACCTGTGATATGAATACCTTAACATTATCAGTCAGTGTAGATTAGCTGTTTTGTTTTGTTTTCAAATATATTACAGTATGAAATTATTCTCATTATTCTCATAATAGTTTTATAATCTTAGGTCAGCTGTGTGTTTTTCTTCTGGAGATGTTTTAAATGTTGTGTTTGTCAAACGTAGATTTTCTCAGTTGTGATTATTGCTGTAAGTTTTTCTGTTTATTTGTTAGTAACTGTTACATTCTACATTCATTTGTTAATTTATTCATGTTATTTTCAGCCTTTTGTTTCGCATAAACCTGATAAATCAAATCTACACTTCAGGTGATTCAACCTCACTGGAAAAACATAATCATGAATATTATCTTCCATTTCTGCCAATAGATCCCCTAAATCCTCCACACATGCTCCTTTAAAAGTCTTTCCATATTTTATGCTAAATCAAATCAAATCAGGCTTTATTGTCACTTTGCTGTACATGCAATCTGCAGTAATAAAATGAGACAGTGCTTTCTGAGTTCAGAGAGAAGTTGAAGCTAAAAACAAACAAAAGAAGTGTGTAAAAGCCAAATAATACAAATACTAAGTGTGCTGTCTTAAAAAATTAAAATAAAATAAAATCTAAAGTTCATAATTTAAAAGTGTTAAAAAGTATAAAATGGAAAATATGTATTTTTTCTTTTCGTTCATAGAAATTTTATCAGAGTGATTGCTTTTGGAAACAGTGACAGAGTGAGTGCTCTTTCCGTTAATATTCTAACTCCTGCTTTGCTCCAAGTTACTTCAGTCAATGTTAAGCATAGTAATGATGTGGGTTGCAATACTGCTTAGCCTGGGAAACACAACAAATCTGTAAGTATTGTGTGTGTAGTTTCAAAGTGATATGTTTATTGTGTTGTGTGTTAGTATCTCTAAAGTTAAGAAGCTACTATACAGTCAGTTTAACTTGGGTAGAAGTGTGTGACTTAAGTAAAAGCAAGAAGAGTCACGCTCTCTCGATTTCTCTTTTCTGTTATTGGAGTTGCAGACTCTTATCTAGCCGGTGTAGCCTTGTAAAGGGGTATGCCGTGTGTGTGAGGTGGCACGCTAATTAAATAGAAAAGAAAAAGACTCAGTCCCTTGCAAATACCCCCTCTCCCTGACCCTCTCTCCACCCCTATGACCCCCCACTCACTTCCTACATACGTCTCCAAACATACTGCAAGATGCTCCATTGTGCAAGATTGTCAGTAAATGTCCAGACAGCAGCAGACTGTCAATAAAGTGCTAAAGCTGAGCATTAGAAGAGCCCAGTGCTGTCTTTTAAGTTAGTAACGGTGGATATATCTGTGATTCAGCTGTTCAGTGCTCTAACAGACTGTGTACCTGAAGCTGTTGATGAGTCTGGGAGGTTCCTTCCGCCTTTTTATGCTCCCGAGACATAAGACAGAATCCACAGTGGTGTTCTCTCTCCTGGTGTAGAGGACAGTAGACTCCAGGAATCAGAGGTCTTAAATATATCAGAGCAGACTGGGAGAAATTCAGTATTCTTCTCTACACATTTGTCTGAGTCAGACTGAAGCTTCATCTAGCTACTAGCTGAACCTTCATGAAGCTGGCATTCTCTACAGTGTAGTTGTGTTAGAGGAGACCATACCTACAGTCAGCGGGGACCACAGGAAGGACGACTGCCACTAAAGACTCTTTAAATCAACATGTGACATCAGACTGTTGGTTGGAAGTCAAGAATGTGAATTTGTCCTTTAATGTGGTTTAATGACACAAAGTTCAGGGGAAGAAGAAGGTCATGTAAAACTTCAATGACAGAAGAGGATTTGAGTCCATGTCTGATTTACCTTATCTTCTATTCCAGACTTGACTGAGCTCAGCAGCACATGTTATGAATCTGTGTTGACATGAATAGTTGTATGAATGTTGTGGCGATATTTGGATGATGTGTGTAGAAGGCTGACATTATGATGATCCACAGTCAAGAGTAGAAGGACAAGTCCCTCTACTCATAAGCAGTGAAAGTCATTGATTAGACATATCTATGATTGGATTAGAAATGATTTTATCCATTTTATTCTTTATTCAGATTGAATTACTGCAGTTTGTCAGAGAGCATGCTTCTTTCTGGCCTCAGCTCCAGTTTTTCCAACCTCCCATCTGAGACACACCTGATTGATGCTAGCAACAAGATGCAGGATTCAGGAGTGAAGCTGCTGTGTGGTTCTCTGGAGAGTCCAGCCACTGTAGATTGGAGACTCTTGAGGTCAGCGTTCACTCGTCTGCCATTGTTGTAGAGATCTTAGATCTAATCCACAACTGAACCTTGGTTTATCTTCATCCAGAACTTGAATTCATTCATCTTGAATCAGGAATGAAGACGAATGAGATCTTGAAATAGTTGTTGTTCCATATTGTGACTTTTCTTCTCTCAGACTAAGAATTATTCCTGTCAGCTCTTATACTTATCGTCAGTTGTCATGCAATAACGTCTGTTGACTCTACTTGAAACTTTCAGAAATCGTTACACACTGGTATTGGTCACAGCCAGTAGACTTAGCTGCTTTTAAATTGAAGTGTAGAAATGTCCAGTGTGAGTTGTTAAAGTCCATTTTTATCACAACAATATATACAGAAGATCTCAGAATTAATATTTAGAAATAAATTAATTGAAAACATGTATTATTATTATTATTATTATTATCAGATTGTAGTATCAGTATTATCAGCAGTATTCGATTAATTGTACATATGTGACTTGCTGCTGAGCATTTTCCAAAGTTTTCCATTAAATCCATCTGTAATTTGGGATCAAATAGTTGTTGTTCAGTTGAATATGTGTTTAGTTGTGGATTTCCTGAGCTGATCTTAAGGTAGGATAGAGACCAGGACCAAGCAAGACATTTTTCCTGGATCAGGACTGAACATTTGAAGTTTGGATCCATTTCCCAGTGGTGAATCAAAGTCATCAGTTTTTAGTCCAACATGTCTGATTTGATCTTTATCTTCTAATTCCAGACTTGGACTGGAGCTTCAGCAGCATGTTATGAATCTGTGTTGACATGAATAGGTTGTATGAATGTTGTGGTGACATTTGATGATGTGTGTAGAAGGCTGACATTATGATGATCCACAATAAGAGAAGGACAATGTCCCTCTACTCATGTTAGTGAAAGCTCATTGATTAGGACATATCTGATTGGATTAGAAATGATTTTATCCATACATGATTTATTCTTTTATTCAGATTGAGTTCCTGTAGTTTGTCAGAGATCAGCTGTGCTTCTCTGGCCTCAGCTCTGAAGTCCAAACTTCCTCCCATCTGAGACACTCTGGACTCTGAGGAACAATCAAGAGCTGCAGGATTCAGGGGAGTGAAGCTGCTGTGTGGTTTTCTGAGAGTCCACACTGTAGACTGAGACTTGAGGTCAGTTCACTGTCTGTTACTGTTGTAGATCTTATATCTTTTAATCCACAACTGAAGTCCTGGTTTATCTTCATCCAGGAATTTTAACTCCATCAGTTCATCTTGAATGAATGAGATTCCTGTGTTCATCACCAACCGTCAGATTTCAGCAGATTTTCCCAATCAGCTTATTACACCCGCTTGGAGTAGAAAAACTCCCTGCTATTGGCAGCCCCATTTTGCCAAATGAAGTTAGAGACCCAGCACTACAGTTAAATGCATTCCTGGGGCCAGAGCGGCTTATCGCTGAATCCATATTTAAAAATTACACATAGATAAACGGTGATTTGTAAGATCGTTTTCACTGCCGGGCGTGTAATGACACCGATTACGCCCAATCGAGGTCACTAAAATTACTGAACGGTGTGTAACTTAAGCAAAACAATGTCAGACACCAGTGTCTTCGGGACTCTGCCCGGGATTGACCAGTGATGACATGTTTGTCAAGATGTCACTGTATCTGGCCGCTACGTTGTTCCAGGGTGGTGTCCAGCAAACCACGTGGGCCTCTCTGGTCTGATTAGGAGAGACAGCATCCAACCCACTTTTGATGGTGCAGCTCTATGCCCAGAAATAAGACAGATTTATTAGACAGCCAAAGCTGGACAACCTGTATTCCAACAATTCCCTTTTATCCTATAGAGACTGTGTCTGTCTGCTCCCATCAATGTAAAAAGTGGTAGAAAACCAAAAAAAGTTATTCATAAAAACTCTCAAAAATGTAAATTGTCTGAACTCTAAAGACACCTCAAGGCAATTTCAGGATGCTACTCAAACATTAGATCTTCTCTTGTTCTAAATCCTGTTAAGTAAAATTATTTGATAATGGATCAAAGTAGATTGGATTTATTCTGTTCTGACTGAGTTCCGGCTGCAGGAGGAAGAGAGTATGTCAGTCTAAATGAATCAACCCCTGCTAGTCATATTACTCCATCACATTTAGTAATGGATAAAGCAATTATAGTGGGTGATCGCACTTCTATCTCAGCATTAGGACCTATTTGCATCTTGCAAAATGTTAACAAACCAACTCACTGTTTTTTTTAATCACACAATTCCTTGGGATCTTGTAAATTCCTAAGTGGCATAGAAATGAATATTTGACAGTATTCCCTCAGAACTCTGTTTTATCCTATATCATTCTTTAATACAACATTTGAATTTACAATATGATCAAATTGAACTACTGTAGATATTCATCTGATAATGTTGTTAACAACATATAAGGAAGTTATTCCTAAATTGATCTCAGTGGTAAACCTAAACCAGCTTAGTGGGAGGTTCATTTGATGCCAATTAAATTTTCTAGTCTCTGTAGTAGGATGATGGTCACTGGTATCAAATTCAGTTAACTAAGATTCTAACAAGACTCAGCACAGAGACAAGTCCTTTGTCTGATGCTCTTAGCTTGTCATTTGTAACTTTCATCTAATGCTGTGTCTGTGCTGTGAGATTCACTCTTTAATCTTGACTGAAAATCCTGTTGATAAATTATTGTCTCTGTAGAAAGTCACACAACTGATTGGTGAACTGCTTTCTGCAAGGATCTTAGAGAGAAAGGGAAGGTTAGTTACAGAGTAGGCTTCTAAGAAGCAGTTTAATTACAGTTACTTATGTATAACTGTGGTACAGTTACAGCCTGTTAGGGTAAGGAGGAATGAATCATGTCCAGCAGAGAGGTGCCGATTAGGGGTAAAATTTCCTTGAGGAGCCTGTTGATGGGATCAGGCTCTAAAAAGACAGTTGATGGTTTTGACAAAGAAATCAGAGAAGAAGTTGGTGAAGACTGCGGAAGAAACTTCTTTCTAAATACATATCAGGTTTTACTGTTTCTTGAGGTTCCTGTGCTTAAAGAAAAAATCTCAGTGCTATTGAGATCAGAGGTGATCAATTTTGTCTCTGATAGCTCAGAATTTTTATTATTAAAGAAGCTCAAGAAGTCGTTATCGCTGAGAGCTTATGTAGGAATACATGGATCATCAGAGCTACAGACTTCTCTGTCAGCCTGGCTACAGAGCCGAAGAAGAGAAACCTGGGGTTGTTTTTATTGATCCAGTCTCACCATATGACAGAACAAGGTTGAGGGGCGTGGTTAAAAACAATGAGTTGCCTTACTTACACTTTGGAGAAGAAGGCTATCATTGTTTATATCCACATGAATATTGGAAATCACTCTACATACGTCGACTTCATCTGTACTGGAGAACTGAACTTTTGATAAAAACTCAGAATTCTCAGACAGAAACTCAGAGTTCGGGCCCAGGAGGGAGGCATACACTATAAACAAACTGAACTGGCTGTACTGTTTTCCCAGGTTGGATGGAGAAACCCAAGAACAAGGATTTCAGTCGAGACATAATTGATCAACTGTAACTATGGCAGTAAAGACATTACTGATGGCAGCCAGCTACCATAATAAGGTGCCGGTCTACCATCAGGGCTGGTTTGAGGTTGAGGTCTTTAGCTCTATGGACACTCTGATGCTGACAGGAGGAGAAGATGTGATTAATGGACAAACCTCTACCTGCTGCTGAGACATTGCGGCTGCCTGTACTTACAATTAATAAACTATTTTTATCAGAGGTGATTCAAACTAAATCAAATCAGGTACCAAATATTAACACGGGTTACAGTCAAGTATTTGGACAGTTATTGTTCTTCAGACCCTTGAGCTCAGCACATTGAATCTGAATTAAAATAATGGATCTCTACAGTAAAGAGCCAAGTCACAGCTTTAATTTTGAGCAGGTTGACATCAGTATAGAAAGAACTGTGTGAGATTCTAGCCCTTTAGTGGTTCAAAAGAAACTGGACAAATACACATGAAGTGAAACAAACCTCATCAAATTTTAATATTTAGTGTAAAAACTTTGCAAGTCATTGACTGTAGTATCCATTATTATATTTTTAAAGTCAATGTGTTGAGAGCCTGGAAGAACATAACATGTCTAACTGTTCAAATACTTACAGCCTTGACTGTACATGCTGTCTGTTTATTACTGATTGTGTCATATTTAACTGTCAAGTGTCTCCAATTTGTTGGAGAATAAAACAGAAAGGATTTGAACTAGAGCCAATGAAAGATGATCATCAATGTAGAAACTCTCTAATAAGTTAGCGCAGATGGGTTAAAGAGCTGATATTTCCTTTGCTTCACTGAACAAACTCTGTGTTTGATGTTCGGCTTCCGGTTTTCAAATGCAGGTCTGTTAGTTTGGAGCTGCAGAGCAAACTGAGAGTTTTGTTCCTTTGATTGTCCTTTCAACACAAATAAGTTATTTGACTTCCTTCTTTCATTGTTTCCTCTTCAGACTGAAGAAGCTGTAACCTCTCAGAGAGAAGCGCTGTGAAGCCTGTTCCGGTTGTCTCAGTTCTCAGCTCCCAGTCTCTAGCTGTCTGGAGAGACCTGGACCTGAATAATAACAACTTGCAGGATTCTAGGGTGAAGCTTCTGTCTGCTGGACTGAAGAGTCCACACTGTACCCCTGGAGACTCTCTGCAAGTGTCAGACTAAGTTCCAGTTTGTTTGAAATGATTGCAGATATTTCTTTGAGTCCATCAATGCTGACTTTAGAGAGGCCCATATTCTAATGAGATTTTCACAGTTTATACAATCTTTGAGTTTTTCTAGTTCTATTTCTTTTTATCCTTCTTCATATTCTGTAGAGCTCCTTGATACACTACTCACATTAAGCTAGGGGATATTGTGAGAGACCTCAGGTGGATGTCATACATACAGTGTTTGTTTCAGTTTCAGTGATTTTTGGGATAGGGAGGCAATTGTATTGGGGTGATAGGACACATTACGTGTTCCACCCATGTGAATGGTCTCTCACTGTGCACAGTGCCCTCACATATTGGGTCCATCACCAAAAATACTAAAAGACAACCCTTTCAATGTGGTATGATCTTAAGCATGCTCTGGGGTATAAAAACCTGGTATTGTCAGGTAAGTCGCTCCAAGTTCATCATTCAACAGCCATGAACACATCGACGCTATGCTGTGGAACTTTGGTGTGCTGTCTCAAAGTGTCATCAGAAGACTTGCATCAAGACACAGAACTACTGGCAGAGTTTCAGACAGACCCAGGAGTGGAGCCCCATGAGTGACAGAGACCACAACGATGACCAGTACCCAAGGACCTATGCACTCAGACATCGTTGTGCAACTGCCAGGTAGCTGCAGGCCCAAGCATTTACGAGATGTGAGGGGTGTACTAGGTTTCCAGGATAAAACCATTCGCGAATCTGGACTCCACCGCTTTGGCTTAAATGCTGACTTACTCAATGCAGTTGACTCCACTGGGATACCAAAACACTACTGTACGCTTGCAGTGGGCACAAGACCATGTGACCTGGACAATGCAGCAGTGGTCTACCGTCCTGTTCACTGATGAGTGTCGGGTCACCTTACAATAAAAAATGATGGTCATCAGTGTTGTTGGAGAGTTGGCGAGGTGAGCGACACGAGGTCAACATGGTCCCCAGTGTTCTTTTGGAGGAGGAGGTGCAACAGTTCAGCAGGCATCACCAGTCAGCGCAAGAGCAGATCTGGTTATTGTAGATGTCTTAGTCACTGCATGCTTTTTACCTCAGAGACATCATAGGAACCCATCATCATCCCCCAATTCCACCAGCACATCCGGCAACTTTCTGTTCGTGGATGAGCAATGCTTCACTCACATCGTGCAGATCTGTCATAGCTCCACTTCAGGGAAGTCGGAGTGCCTCATATGGTATGCGGCCTGCAATGTGCCCTGACCTGAACCCCATAGAGCATCGTCTGGGGACCAGCTGAAGCAGAGACTGGATGATCTAAAATTCTCAATTCCCCCACGTCACTCCTTGGCAGAACTGCGTGTAGCACTTGTGGAAGAGTGGGAACGATTAGCTCTCAGAACAACATCATGGAGGCTAGTGAGGGAGCAAGAGACGTCAGCTGTCAAGGCGGGCAAAATGGTGGAAACACCATCACACGATATTGTTAATTTTGTATATTTGGGGCTGTCCTGATATGCAACTAAAATTTTAGGTAATAAATATTAAACTAATGAAAATGGTGTTTCTTCTCATTCATTATTAGGTAATATCAAAGAATTCCTTGTATTTATTTCATTTAAATTCAGACCAAATAGGAAAAGTACCTCATGTAAATAATAATATATCTAACTTATTGTGAGTAGTATATGAACTCTGGACTGAGATACACAAGCTCATCTATGCTTTGTTATAAAGTGGTTTAGATGAGACTTACAGCCTCTTATGCATGCTGCCTCATTCGACTCTATATTCACATATGACTCATGGCAGCCAGCTACCATACAAGCTGTGCTGGTCTGACATCAGGGCTGGCTTGAGGCTGAGGTTTTAGCCCCAAGGGACACTTGATGCTGACAGCAGGAGGAGCTGCTGTGACATGGACAAACCCTCTCTGCTCTGCTGAGACACAGCTGCCCCTGTACCTCATACAACTATCACAACACCAGATTTCAGAGGATTCAAACCAAATCAAATCAGGTACCAACATTGTACTACGGGTTACAGTCAAGTATTTGGACAGTTATTGTTCTTCAGACTCTGAGCTTCAGCATACTGAATCTTGAATTCAAATAATGGATCCTAAGTATTGAAAGAGCCAAGTCTCAGCTTAATTTGAGCAGGTTGAGATCAGCATGAAAGAACTGTGTGGGAGATTCAGCCCTTTAGTTTCAGCGGTTCAAAAGTAACTGCACTAAATACACATGAAGTGAAAAACAAAATTCATCAGATTTAATATTTAGTGTAAAAATCCTTTGCAGTCATTGGATCAGGAAAATCGCATTATTATATTTTAAAGTCAATGTGCTGAGAGCCTGGCAAGAACAAAAACATACCCAACTGTCCAAATACTTCTATGGCCTTGACAGTACACATGTTTGCTTTATTACTGATTGTGTCATATTTAACTGTCATGTCTCCAACGTAATGGAGAATAAAACAGAAAGGATTTGAATCAGAACCAATGAAAGATGATCATCAATGTAGAAACTCCTCATTGGTTAGCAGTGGATAAAGAGCTGATGGTTCTAAGCTTCAATTTTCAACAAATCTGTGCTTGATGTTTGGGCCCAGTTTTCAAATGTAGGTCTGTGTTAGTTTGTTGTGAGCTGCAGAGCAAAACTGAGAGCTTGGGTCTTTGATTGTCCCTTTTCAACACAAATGTATTTTGACTCTTTTCTTCATTATTTCTCTTTCAGACTGGAGCAGCTGTAACCTCTCAGAGAAGGAAGCTCTGAAGCTCAGCCTGGGTTCTCAGCCCCCTGTATCTTCTAGTCTGAGACACCTGAGACGAGTGTAATAATGGGGGACCTTGCATGGTGATTCAGGGTTGAAGCTTCTGTCTGCTGGACTGAAGCGCCCACACCAAAATTCTGGAGACTCATAGTGTTGTGGGAAACATCAACCTGTTTAGTTGATGATTTGTTCATGTTCCGATTGACATCAGTGGATAAACAGCCAACTTATGGGTGGGATTGTTCAACGTAAATTTTAGTTCCAGCAGAACTTCTCTAGACCTCAGACACTATTATCATTTCTTGTTTTTGCTTCCAGTTTTTAATCCCACAGATGATACGTCATGAATTTGTTTTAAATACACTGGAACCTGGATCAAAATGGACCATGAACCAAAAAACAAAATATGAACAAAAAAGAACAAATACAATACAGAGAGCAGCAGGTGCTGACAGAGGTGTGATGTATTGTGTGTCTGGCAGGCTGTCAGAGTGTCTGATCACAGAGGAAGGCTGTGCTCTCTCTGGCTTCCCCCAGCTCTGAGTCTTCCTCCAACTCTCCATCTGAGAGAGCTGACCTGAGCTGCAAATCATCCAGGAGTCTCTTAGGAGTGAAGCTGCTGTCTGCTGGACAGAAGGATCCACTGCTGAGACTGGTCAACAATCTCAGGTATGGAGAGAGGCCTGCTGCAAAGCTACAGACAGTGTGTGAGGAGAGGAGGAAGAGCTGAAACATTTAAAAAATCACAGCTGATGACAGATCTTACAGAAGTGCTTTTAATTCAATCAACAATGCACAAGGAGGGTTTTTCTAATTCTGACTTCAGTATCTCATCATGACTCACTGTGTCATATTTATATAGTAATATGTGATAATCATTAAATCAGGTGTGGTCAGCTGTTTTCTGTGACCTGAGCAGGACTTTCCTTAGACTGATTTCATGCGCGCATCAGCACAAAGCTGGCGGAAATGACGTTTGAGCTGCAGCTGGTTGAACTGCCTTAAACCAACAGATACACTTTTGAGTACCCAGGAGTGCTTTCACCACAACAACCCCCAAAAGACTTTTAGATACCTGTTCAGTGCTGATACTAATACAACATCCTAACAATAATAAGACCATCTACACTGCTCAGAGACATTTATCTGCCAAAGTTCCCCCAAATCAATTGAGGAAATGGAAATCAGGTCTCTGATCATGTCCCTGTCTTCTAAAATAATATTCATGATCAATAATCAGCTGAACCTCTCTCTGAGATCCTGGATCTTATTCTGATTTCTTTTGTTGTGCTCCGGACACCAAAAGTGATATCAAATGGAGAGCTACAAATGATGTAAATGTTTCCTCCATGTCACCCTCCCTTGCTCTGCATTGACTCCAAGAGAAGGACTCCAGGTCCTTGTCTCTTTGCTGAATGAACAGAATGAATCAAACCATCTGTGTATGAGAGCCATGTGTAATGTCCATGTTTGGTGGCATGCTGAAAGAGAACGTGCTGGTCTTGACCCCTCCTCCTTCTTCAGGTGGAGCCTGGTGGAGTCCGATGGTTGAGACGAGGTCTGAGGGCAAGGTGCGTGGCTTTCTATTTGATTCCTGAAACAAAGTAGCCTCACATTCAACCATCTTCAAAGGCTCAACTCAAATGAATCAGTGTGACAGATCAACTGAATGTCTCCATCATTTCCTGTGAACTCACCATATCTATTAATAAAATACAGTAAACAGAATGATCAAACTGTCTGACAACAAAGGTAGACACGCAGGGAAGGAGGATCTGGCTTATCCTGATCATCCAGACAGATTTGACCAGTGTCCTCAGCTGCTGTGTAGTAATGGTCTGATTGGTCGCCACATTGGGGAGGCCTGAGTGGAAAGGAGATATTGATATATCAGTGAGCACAGAGAATCAGCTAGAGAGTAGAGAAAACTTGTGTTTGGAGAGACCATCAGTCCTGGAGTCTGAGCTGTTTGATGGTGGTTACTTTTTAAGTACAATGACAGAAAGACACTTGTCTCCTCCTCTTTATCATTTTCCTCTGTCTCTGACAGAGTAGCAGTGTATGTGGGACTGTCCTGCTGGCTGGGTCTGTCCTCTGTATTCCTGACTCACTGATCCATTCTACAATCTTTCAATAACACTACATTCACTGGGAACCTCTGTATCCTGGGTTTGGGGCTCCGGGTTCGAGTGGTCTGTACCAGTGTCTCTGTGTAGAGGTGGCAGAGAGAGTTCTCCTGTTAGAGAAACTCTCTGCCACTGTTGAACAGATAGTCAGTCTCATCCATTTGCTCTTTTCACTCACACACACCTTTTCAGATTCAGATAGTAGAAGCTTATTTGTTCCAACTTTCAAAACGAGATCTAAAACTTTTCCTCTTTCCAGTCCTTCAAAGATGGAAGCTACGATTATTACAGGAGAGAATGTCGCCAGAAAAGAATCTCGACGGATTTTAGTTCTCTCAGTGTATTTTTGTAGCCGCTTTCTAGTGGTGGTTGTTAAAAATTCTGTCTGTAAATGAAATGATAATTTCAGGAAGTATTTTTCTTCTTCGGGGCCTCAGAGAGGAAGTAGTTCAGTGTGTGTCAACGTATAATCCAGCGTCAACTTCCTTAATTCAGCAAACTTCCTTTTGAGATGATTTCGGTCCTAATAACCTCTCTATCAAATTATGTTCGCTTCCAATTTGCAGGTTTTACATAACTGGAAAATGACTTGCAAGCTACAACTTCTTAGTCTCCATAACAATCTCTAATATGGAATTGCAGATATATTTTACTTTAAATACAATCCATTTTTTATCAAATCATTGGCTAGAGAAAGGAATTTCAGTCAGGATAACAATCTTGGATAATAATACGGAAAACATTATGCCTTTCGAAGTTTCTATGTACTAAATATAACCTGTGTGATAGAAGGCAGTATAATAACCCATTAGAAGCAATCCCAATAATCTATCATTATGATGTTTTCTATAACCTGTCAAATTAATGTGAACCCAATTTCCTTCACTTTTGATGAGTGGCCACAACATCACCAATCCTAAACTATTTAACATCACATCCGACAAACCTTGTTAAAGAGCTGTACCTATTTTCACTGTAGGTTTCCTATTGCACCAAAAAAGTGAAGGAAGTTCACTTTAAAATTCCCTTAATGGAGCACCTCTGAGTTTTTAAGAATTCGCTTTAATTCTAGGACCACACAACAACTGCTGCTTTGTGATGAGGATATAGAAACAACTTAATATTTATTTTATATAATTGTAATTTGCTAGTGCCTTCTGGGAAGATTTCCAGGATTGGCAGTTCCCTAAATTACCCCTGTTTCCTACTCTAAAAAAAGAAATGGTATGGTATATCTGTAAAAGAACCGTCCCATGATCTGAAGCATAATGCATTTATCATTTCGGGGTAAATTTTTTACCCATAAAATAAATATTTGAACTGCTCAATTTATGTCTTTCATAAAGAGCTACGCCAATATTTGAAATCATTGAAGAATGCAGGAAACTATGTGAATGAGTAGAGGAGTCCAACCCTAATGAACGAGGTGATTTCGACATGCATGAATACCCCGCGATAGTTCCAGCTGTTCACTCTGTCGAAAGTGATGCTGAAAATTAGTCCATGCTTTGTTACTTCTAGGCTGGACTACTGTAATTCCTTATTATCAGGATGTCCAGTTAACTCTCTAAAAGCATCCAGCTGATCCAAAATGCTGCAGCGAGAGTACTGACTGGAATTAGCAAGAGAGATCACATTACTCCTGTACTAACTTCTCTTCATTGGCTTCCTGTAAAATCCAGAATTGATTTTAAAATCCTTCTCCTTACATATAAGGCCCTCAATGGCCAGGCTCCTTCATATCTCAAAGAGCTGATAGTACCATATCATCCTAACAGATTGCTTCGCTCCCAGAATGCAGGTTTGCTTATGGTTCCCAAAATCTCTAAAAGTAGAATGGGAGGCCGAGCCTTTAGCTATCAGGCCCCTCTCCTATGGAACCAACTGCCAGTTTGGGTTCGGGAAGCAGACACCTCTCTAATTTTAAAACGAAGCTTAAAACCTTCTTGTTTGATAAAGCTTATAATTAGTTGTAGTTACAGTCCTAGTTATTTATTAAACTTATAGTTAGTCACAATTATCTCTATAGACACTGTTACAGTTAAGGATATAGCCCTTAGTAGGGCTGGCTCAGGCAACTGAATCATCCCCTAGTTATGCTGCTATAGGCCTAGGCTGCTGGGGGACATCCCATGATTTACTGCGCACTTCTTCTTCTTTCTTTCTCTCCTCAGACCCACTCTCAAATTTATTAGCCTTTATTACATGTCATTAACTCTGTGTCCTCTCTGTCCCGTAGTCCTGTGTTTGTTTCTCTCTGGTCTCTCTTTCTCTGTACCTTTCTGCAGGTACCTCTGGCTCTGGAGCTGCATGTCCTATGGTCCTGGCTCCACCCACCTGCTGCTGTTTATTGTTTATAATGATCTATTTCTAACATGTTTAATGTTCCGTTCTGCTACAGATAAATATTTGATTAATATTCTTGCAAACTGTAATGTAAATAATTACCAGTCATGACAGCTTTTTGCCTCCGTGCTCTGTTTCATAATTCTAATCTGCTGAGCACACATTATCCAATAACTGTTCACTAACTGTAATGTAAATACTGACCCACATTGTCTGTATTATGCTGCATGTCTTTCTCCCTCTCCTCCATTCCTAGCTGTCCTATCTTCCTCCTTTTCCTCCTTTCACCCAGCCCGCCATCGGCAGGAGGGTCCCCCATCTGAGCCAGGTTCTGCTCAAGGTTTCTTCCTGTTAAAAGGAGTTTTCCTTGCCACTGTCGCCTTAAGTGCTTGCTCTGGGGTCAGGCTCTGGGTCTCTGTAAAGCGCTTTGAGACAATTTTGATTGTGGAAGGCGCTATATAAATAAAATTGAATTGAATTGAATTGAATTGAAACACTGAAAATATTTCTTCAGGATGTTGTAACTTGGCTAGTCACTAGTTTTTATAGCCAGTTTATCACTTCAGTTTAAATGCTTTTTAAGACAGGTTGAATGTAATTTGATTTTATTCAACATCATTAACCTCAAATATTATTTCTTCAATCTGTTCCAAGTGTTTCCAGCAGCACGTGGGAAGTGTATTGTTTTCACCTTGTGAGTCTTTTGTGTATGTGTGTGTCATGGCTGGGAAAAGAAGTCCTGGAAACACCCACTGCAGCAGGATTCACTCATAGTTCACCTGTCTGTGTTCGTCTGTGTGTGGACAGACTTGTCAATAGTGTCATTAAACTGGCCCGATACAGTCACAGAATGTTACAGGTGTGTAGTTGAGATCCAACGGCGCCAGTTAAAGATGGTGAGTCCAACAAGGGCATCAGAAGCCTGTTGCTCCTTAGGAAGACAGTCATGAGCCAGCACTATGGGTCTACAAAGAGGTGTCGTGGCTTCTGTGGATCTTATGTAGCAGGTTCAGTTTGTTTAGAAAGGACTGAGGATTGATTTTTTGTGAAGTAGATTTTTGCACTTGATAGATAAAATTTCAGTGAGGCCTTTGATGAGAGCTCTGTTATAGATTGTGCATATTTATATCTAAACCACTGGATTTCTAACACTTCACTAACAGTTTGTGAAGATGATCAGCATTCAACAGTCTGCAATTCTCTTCCAGTGTTTTCAAATGGGAAGCAGGTGTATTCAGTTCGATTCTTCATTCTTTTTTTTATCCCCTTTAAACAGTAAAGGGTCAAGAGCAATTAAGTTTAGTTTCTTCTTGTTTTTTAAGTGTATTTTTGCCTGTTCATGAGTTGCCAAAATGGATTTTGTTTTTAGACTCGTAAGGTAAAAGATTTAATGGCTTTAATTTGAACTTCAGTGATGTGACTTGTTGCTGTAAACTGCAAGACACACCTGATAATTCTCTGTTTGTCTGACCCTTGATG
The DNA here is from genome assembly GCA_016801885.1 of Toxotes chatareus. Taxonomy (NCBI): domain Eukaryota; kingdom Metazoa; phylum Chordata; class Actinopteri; family Toxotidae; genus Toxotes; species Toxotes chatareus. Next base: position 714 of record JAFBJY010001294.1, on the reverse strand, counting down.
TAAGCGCAGAAAAATTTCCTCACACTCTGGTTTTGCTGTGACTTTAGAGTAAAAGATTATTTTCTGTGTTCACCTCTTTATTGAAAGTGAGGAGTGATTTTCACTATCTCTGCAGTGTTTCCATCTGTGTTCATGTTGGCTGTTTGAGGGTTAGACTTGGTTTCAGGTTAGGGTAAGGGCTAGGGTAAGGCATTATGTCAGCAAGTGTCATAAGTACCAGTGTGTGTGTGAGTGTGTGTGTGTTTGTCCTTTGATGCCTTTGATGCCTTTGATGTATCAACATTCGACAGCCTGATGTCACAGGCTGCAGGTAAGTGGACACACAGCCAGAGACAAGTTCAGAAGTCAAACAGGAGCAGAAACAGTTGGACTGGACAGGACTTGCTCATGATTTAGGAAGAAAGAAGCACTCAGATATTTCTGCACAATTATTGACAAGGAAGGAGGAGGACTGCTGTTACAAGGACAAGAGGAAACTACAGGAAAGTCCACATCAGCTCCAAGGTTTTCAGTAAGTCAGTACATGTTAGTAGCTCATGTCAGTGTTGAGTTTAGTTCATTTTGTGAAATGTTTTGTTCAGATGATTTGTTTGTTAACTTGATGTGATATTTAATCACACAAGATCAAGATGTTCAGCCCAAAAGTTTTTGGGCCACACACACAATGATGGATATTAGCATAAAATAACACTATGTATACATAATCCTCAATGT